>CM040437.1:70263364-70324271 GCA_022702705.1 Papilionanthe hookeriana x Papilionanthe teres
TATCTTCTTGGGAATCCCAATGGATGACACATTGGTCTCTCACAGTAAAGGAGAATCACTTCGAGCTTGATTATTGAATGTGCTACAAGAACCCATAGAAGAGGAAGGTCTTGGCGACCTCGTCAATAGAAAATGTTTTGTTTGCATGTTTTACTTTTGTCCTATCTTTATACTTTTTTGTTTGAGCTTTTTGCTCTTTGTTTCTTATGAGTAGAGCTCCATCATTGGGCCCTCTCATACTACTTATTGTGTAACCCATTTATCTTAATGAAAAAGGTCCTAGGGCTTCTTCTTAAATAAATAAATATATATATATATATATATATGAATGTATGTGTATGTGTGTGTGTCTGTGTGTCCCCTTCCCCAACTTGTTGGTTGGCATCTACGAGTCTATTGTAAGTCACCTCAGGTCGTGGGTTTGAATCCCCTCTGGCTACGGTCACCTTATAGAGGGTGTTACTCGAATTGTTAGGTACCCTGGGGGTGGCTGGAGGCTCATATTATAGTCTTTGAATATTCCATTTAAAAAAAAAATTATACATACATACATACATACATACATACATATATATATACATTTTCTTTTTAACATCGTGATTACCAGGTCCCAAGCCTCGAATTTGAAAAATGGGAGTTGTGTTAGGTAGTCAATAGCCAACGTAAAATTTTTGTCAAAAAAATCATAACCTGAATCCTTTAAATCTTTGTTTTTATGTTAAGGCGTCCTCTGCAAATGACGCGTTGTACGGCCTGAATACAGTGAAAAGTATGCAAAGGTGACTATACCGGCGCCAAGTATAACGTTAAATAAATAAGGGTTCCCACATTATGGATGAATGCGGGCAAAGAAGTTAGTCCATGAAACTAATATTATTATATAATTTTGGAATATAGGTACTTTCACAGGTAAATTAATGGAATTAGTAGATATTATGGTTCGTAGAAGTTTAAATACCTTATGTATTCAAAAAATTGAATGGTTTGAAGAAAAGGCTAAGGAGATTAATAGCTTAAGTTTTAAACATATCATTCAAGTAAGAGTCGCGCTTAGAAATGAGACAGGTGTAATTATAGAGAGAACTTTGAAAGATAATGTTATAAAAATTAATAGAATTTGAGATAGAATTATAGCACTAAAGATTGTTGTTGATACTAAGATTTTTAATATTTTAATTGCTTATACTTCTCAAGTAGACTTAGATATAGGTTCAAGTGAAAACTTATAGAATAGTCTAAAAGAATTAATACAAATAATACCGCTTGAATAAAGAATTTTTATTGGAGATTTAAATGATCATTTTGTTAGAGTGATAGAAGATTTTAGGAATATTCATGGTGGCTATGGTTTTGAAGTGATTAATAAAAAAGATATAATCATATTAGATTTTGTTTTAGCTTATGATTTTGTTTTTACTAATACTTTATTTAAGAAAAGAGATGAGTCTGTCAATACCTATAAGAATGAATTTAATAAAACCCAAATTTATTATTTTCTTATGAGAAAAAGAGATTGTCAAGAATGTATACATTTAAGGTGATTTCAAGTGAAAATTTAAATACTCAACATGGACTATTAGCTATAAATTTTAAGATGAGGAGTTGTAAGACAAAGAATACAAAAAAATATTGTCATAGAATTATATGGGAGTACTTAAGAGAGACAAATAAAATTATTTTTATAAATAAACTTTAAGATTTCAATATTTGGAATGATCATGAAGAAGCTAATTCTATGTGGGATAAAGTAACATACTATTAAGCAAATGACAAATGATGTACTAAAACATTCAAAGAAAAAAAATTTAAAAATAAAAATATTTGGTGATGGAAAAATAATGTGCAATAAAAGATAAAATATAAAAAATTGTGTTATGATAATCGGTTTAAATGTAAAAACTTAGATAACAGTGAAAAAAATATAAGGAGACCCATAGGAAGTCTAAGAGAGCAATTTATAAAGCTAAAAATTCTACTTCTAGTGATCATTATAATAGATTAGATATTAAAGATAGGGACAAATCTATGTATAAAATAACCAAACAAAAAAAAATAAAAGTAAAGATTAAATACAAATAAAATACATTAAATATGAAAATCAAAAAGTGTTTTTCTTAAAGAAAGATATTCAATATAGATGGGTAAACTATTTTGATAAACTTTTTAGTAAAGCTTCTAAAAATACGATCGACCTTGGTGATGTTAATATCGTTGATAATAATAAAACCTTTTATTTTTATCATAGCATTAATAAAAAAGAAGTTGAAGATGCTTTCAAGAAAATAAATGATAGAAAATCAATATGACCTAATGATATCCCAATTGATGTGTAGAAATATTTACGAGATTTGGGAGTTTTTTGACTTGATAAACTCCTTAATATTATGTTAAAAATTTAAAAGATGCCTAGGAGTGAAGGGAGTGTATTTTGATCCCATTTCTAAGAAAAAAGAGGATGCAAAAAAGTGCACAAATTATAGAGGAATTAAGTTGATGTGTCATACTTTAAAATTAAGGGAGAAGATCACTAAACATAGGTTAAGATGTGATACAGAGATTTCTTATAATCAGTTTGGATCTGTCTCAGGAGGGTCTACTATGGAAGCAATATATTTATTGAGAGGTTTGACAGAAAAGTACTAAGAGAGTAAGAAGGATCTATACATGATTTTTATTGATTTAGAAAAAGCTTACGATAAGGTTCTAAGAGAAGTCCTTTTGAGAGTTCTAGAGAAGAAAGGTGCTGATATGAATTTTATTCAAGTCAATAAAGATATGTATACTAGAGTATTTATTTGTGTTTGAATCGAAGGAGGATTTACCAAGTATTTTTCCATATCGGTTGGATTATATCAAGGATCGGCATTAAGCCCATATCTTTTTGCTTTAGTTATAGATGCTTTTACTGGACATGACTAGAAAAGGAGTTTAGAAAAAACTTAATTTATGGAGATCCACATTAGAGTCTAAAGGTATCCGTTTGAGTAGATCTAAAACTGAATACATAAAATGTAATTTTAGTAATAGTAATGCTAGTGGCAGACTTATAACTATGGGTGATCAAATCATTAAAAGATGTTATCGTTTTAGATATACGAGTCTATTGTTCAAAGTAATGGTGATAAAGATGGGAATGTTATTAGCAGAATTCAAGTTAGTTGGTTGAGATGGAGAAATACATCAAGTCTATTGTGTGATAGTAAAGAAGCACTTAAACTTAAAAGAAAACTTTATACGATTGTGGTGAGCCTTGCAATGCTCTATGGCGCAGAATGTTGTCCTTTAAGAGAAGCGTAAAACAAAGTTGAGTGTCGCTGAGATAAGAATGCTCAGGTGGATGATTGGCTTAACACTTAGAGATAAAATCTGAAATGAATATATCTGTGATAGGGTGGGTGTAGCTTCAATGGCAGATAAGATTAGAGAGAGTGGTCTTAAATGGTTTGGTCACATTAAACGTCGATCATCTGATGATCTGGTTATGAGAATAGATGTTTTAGATTCAATTATGTTAAGAAAGATAGAGGTAGACCTATAAAGACTTGGGAATAAACTAGGGGGGTCTACACACACACACACACACATATATATATATATAAGCCGAAATATGATGGCGTCGGTTTGCTCCGCTAGGGTTTCGTCTCAAGGCTAAACCTCACGGTGATCCTTTCCTCCTCGGCTGCGTTAATCACAATGACGAAGGTCGTCAGCTTTTACGTCAACCGGTTTTTGCAGGATTTGTCCACTTCGACTCGCATCGTTAGACGGGTTCGCTCTCGTCTTCGTCGAGTCGTCGTCTTCGTCGAGCGCGACGACTACAGTGCTGCTAAAGTTCGCGTCTCCTTTCGTCTTCGTCTGTTCTGCTACAGTTCGCGTCTTCTTGATTTTGTTGCGTCGTACACCGAGCTCTTCTATGGAGCTTCTGCGGCTGTTCGTCGCAGCTGCAACAATTAACCGAGCGGATTTTTGACTGGTTTAGGGGAATGACCCCGACTTATGTTGCGGTTGTCTCTGGAGGTCCCAATCCCGGGGCAGGTCGTCGATCTTGTTTCTTCCCTCAAGATTTTCATCATGCGTATGAATCAGGAGGAGGGGACTATACTTTTATCAAGAAGCTAGGAAGGAAGAATGGCAAACCCACTTTGTTTCTAACTGATAAGGAAACAAGTATTTTATCCTCAGCATGCAGATATACTCTTGTTGGAAAATTTCTGTACGGAAATCCCAAGCTTGAGATTATTATGGGACATTTTGAGTCTCCTAAACTTACAGGGAGTTGGAAAGTTGGTTCGTTAGATGATCGTCATGTTCTCATTCAATTATCCAATGACGCGGATTATACCCAACTCTTTGCTCAAAAAGTTCTCAAAATTGATAATCGTTTTAGGAAAATTCTGAAATGGACAATGGATTTTAACCCTAAATCGGAATCTCCTATTATCCCGTTTTGGGTTAAGTTTACAGGGCTCAAGGTACATCTCTTCGACTATGAAATAATTTATACATCAGCAACAGCCCTTGGGAAACCACTGAAGGTCGACGATCTCACGCTTGATATAACCAGGCCATCTGAAGCCTGCATGCTTGTAGAGCGTGACATCACTCAACCATTTCCAGAGAAGATTTGGATTGGCTCCCTTCATCAGGGTTATTGGTAGAAGATTGTAATGGGACCTCACCCCCCATACTGCTCTCACTGTGGAATGTTTGGTCATAGCGATTCATCATGTTACCGTTTGCATCCTCATCTACGGCAGGTTGTAGCCCCACCTTCAGTTCCTCCACATATTCCTGCGACGATTATACTCTCTTCCTCACTGCCTGTGATACTTTCTGCAATGCCAATGCCGGATACGGTGCAAAAGTCTACTGATACTGATTCAGAGCATATTGGTAAGGATCGATTGTTGGAAGAGTGTCAGGTGGTTGTCCCTGGAAGGCAAGATGCGGTCACTGACCCTTCTTCTCAGCCTTCTTCTATTGGAGTAGCAACTACCGTGGAGGGTGCTCAGGCTCCCCTCCATGACGTAATTGAAGATAGGGAAGAAGCGAACATTCACATTCAGATGACGGAAAAGGTGTCTACTACTACCGAGGAAGAATTATTGTCAAACAGTAGCCATATTACAGCTACTAATCAGTTGGTTGAACTACTCGTTCGAAGGGCGGGAGATCCCCAAGTATTGGAAGACTGTCCTATACAAACACTGGAACCCATCGCTGCAACTGTCTTTCCTTCTATAGATCAGACCGACCAGTCTTCAGAAGAAAAATGACAAGTATACACTTCCCGGTGGAAAAAGAAGGTTGGGGTATTATCCGGCTTGGAAACTTAATGGATGATACATTGATCACTCCTGAAAATGGAACATCACCTCAGAGTTTGCTTTCTGGATCAGCTCCAAGAACCAGAAGAAGAGGAAGGTCGAGGCGACCTCGTCCATAGACACTGTTTATCTGCATGTTTTTCTTTTTTTGTCTTTTGTATCCTTTTATTTGAGCTATCTTTGCATTTTGTTTCATATGAGTAGAGCTTCATCTATTGGGCCCTCTCAATATATATATATATATATATAAAAGCTCTAGGGCTAATATATTAAGATCAAAAAAAAATTATAGATAGGTTGGGTGAAAGGGTGAAGATGGCACCCTAACCACTCGGCATACAACACACACCAAGAAGATACATGTAAACTCAAAAGAGATCTAAAACATAGATAAATGCTATGACAAAAATTTGGCAACACTCAAGTACTCAGGTAGCTTGAGAATGGATCAATTTAGTTTTGCCTCTGCCTCTAGTTCTAGGACGAGAGTCAACTAATAATTGTTAAGTTTACTGTCATTACCCGAAGCAACCAATGTATCATTCATTAAGTTGGTAGTAAGCCCCCATTCTTCTTCTTCCTCTTGGATGTGTAGTCAGTTCTCATCCGAATAATGACTCATCTGATCTTGGTCTAGAGTTTGCACATGTGTAAGTTGTTGAACATTGATAGCTTCCACTTGTTGTACCGGCTGATCTTTTATTAGATCAAGGGAGCACTCGCTAGGTCTTGGCATGTAAGTGAGCCTCTGAGAGAACCGAGTGGAAGGGAATAGGAATCTCAGCTTGGTAACTTAGAGGTTGGTTGTCATCAGATTTACTGGGAGCACGTTCAGGCTCATGGGGTGCACTAATATCATGTTTTTGCTTTTGACTATTGGTTTTCAACTGTGGGTGTAATATGAAATATTTCTCATGTGGGTGCCCAAACATCTTGCAATGATTGTAGTAGTAAGATTTTTGTTCCATAATAATTTGTTGCCAATAACCATTGTGAGAAGACTCAAGCCAAACTTCTTCTACATCTGATGGTGTAATATCTCTTTCAATTAAAATACTTGCAGTAGAAGGCTTTGAGAAATGAACTGTGGGTATGTCTACTTGCATTGATTTTCTAAAGATAGTCCCAATTGCATATAAGATAGGTTGATCGAAAAATTGTAGCTTGAGTTCAGATAATGAGAACCGGATAGGCGCAATGAGGGGTTCTTGACTGGGATCAAAGTCGGGGGTCCACTTAAGCAGCTTCATATGTTTGCCCTCGATTATGATAAATTTCTTTGAGAAAATCCTTGTATAGTCTTCTTCTATGCTCAGATGTATCATAACATGTCTTCCGTCAAAAAGGCTTACCTGTCAAGCCCCAACTAGTTTGATCTTCAAAAACCTTCATGGTAGTCTCCATCTTAGGGCGACCTAATTGGAACTTTCCCACCAGTGAATTTCAGCGTCAGAAATGAATATTGCTAGTTTGTCTGCCTTTTTCCCTATTTCTTTGATGAGATTGCAATATCCATGTCCTGCAAAAGAATCATGGTACATCTGCGGGAATATCAGACTCTATGCGAGGTGGAAGGGGAAGTTGCGTTTGTGAACCACTATAGCATAGGAGAGTTTTCCCACCACCAGTGTAGGTACAATCCCAAGAGAGGAAGGGATAGATGCCATGAAGACAGACACTGCAAGGAGCAAAGCAGTAGATGGATTCTGGCGCAGCTTGTCGAGCGCAGCGCAGCTCGATGCAAAAGCGGCATGCAACCGGCTGAGCGTATGTAACCGGCAAAGCTCGCAACACAGCTTCCGCCGCGGCTGAAGCACGCAGCACAACAACAGGACGCGAACACGAAGCACCACGACACAGCTCTGCCACCAGATGAAGCACGCAAAGACGAACGCGAGCACTTCCGCCTGACAACGCCGACGACAAAGAAAACAGAGAAAAAAGAAACGATGCAAGAAATCTCGTGAAGCAGACGCTAGGGTTCGTCATGAGGCAAAACCCTAGCAGAGCGGAGCGGAGATGACACCATATATATATATATGTATGCATGTACGTAAGTACGTATAAATGCATGCTAATTTTAAAAAGAACCATATCCTTTCATTATCTTGAATGAAAATTACTTCATAAAATGAGATAGACAATAGAAAATATAGAAATGCAATGCTCTTTTATTGAATTGAAATATGTTGAAACAATAGTGTCTATATAGACAATAGAATAGATCAATAAAAAAGGAAGGAACAAAAAAATATCCTTAATAAAAAAGATATACTATAATAATGACAAAAAATTTACGTTATAAACATTATACAAAGTCTAATATATATGTGGCAAAGCATAATTCTAATAACTCTAACATGCTCAGACAAACTAGAAAAGCTACTAGAAGAAGCATAGAGAATTTAACTACAAAGAAGCAAAATATTGAAGTAAATGGGACTTTATAGACAAGTCTTCAGTCTATAGAGAAGAAATAAATAACAAGCCAAGAGTGCCATGCTGAAAAAGATGATGAACGAAATGACAATTAATCTCAATATGCTTGATTCTCTAATAAGAAAATTGAGTTGTGAGCAATCCGGATACACTTTTATTGCCACAATATGTAAGAGTGGGATGAACAAGAAAACACCTATAGCAAAAAGCAACCGCCAAAAATTAGTTGTGGTAATTAGTGGTAGTAAAGGTCACGGCGTGATGCTCAACTTCTATGGAAGATCGAGAAACAATATTCTATTAATATTCCAAATTAGTAGTACATTTATGATCTGCTAGATTGCTAGTAGATCCGTGCAAACGGCCGGTTCGGTTGGTTTCGTTGACCAAATTTATCAAATCAATTAAACCAAATTATCGAACAACTAAGATATATGACTGAACCGAACCAATGCGAAATAGGATTTGATTTATTTAGTTCAAATTTGGATTAAACAAATTTAAAATCCTAATAAAGATGTGTACATTCCGTCAATTCAAATTAATTGGTTGATGAATTTGTAAAACTAATTCATTGATAGGTTTAGTTTAACCATGACACAATGCGATTTTTTTATTTAATTGGTTCCTTTTTTCTTAACAGAACTAATAACCGAAATCCAAATAACATTTAAAACTGAATAAAAATTTGAACTGTGATTCCTAGTCCAATTAATACAAATATATTTGGTTCGGTTCACTACTTTTGTTTAAATATAATACAAATGTCCTTACTTCGGTTCACTATTTTTGTTTAAACAAATTAATGCGTATCCCTAATTCCTAGTCCAATTAACATCATAATAAACACGCAATTCTAAAAAATATTTTGATAAAATTAAATCTGAAGAAGCGTGCCTCAAACACAATGCAAAATACAAAAACGGTAGCCCAATGAACATTGATAGGAGATGACATCAATCGACTAACAAACATAAACAACATAGACAATATATGATCATGTACTGGAGAGATAAATCAAGTATTCAATAAGAATATGATATGATGGGGGCTTAGCTAAAAGTGTACCATCTGAAAGTGAATATCAAAATTTAAAATGAAATATTAATCGTTCTAGTATTGGTAGGGTGAGCACGCTCAAAGATATTAGTAACATATTAAAACTATGAGAGAAGATAGCCTTAAGAAGAATGGGTTATTTCAATCCCAAAATAATAGCGTAAAAGACCCAAATATATCATTTCAAAGCAAGATATCAATTCAGAATGCAGCACTGCAACACCATCAACATAAACGCCTATAGTAAACAAATCAACATATAAAAAAGGTAGACTACGTCTAGCAGGAATGCAATTAAAAAAAGTGTATAGTGCACAACAGAGAACTTCTCAAATCCAGCATAAAATTATTGTTCAAAATCATATAATGCATTATTAAGCTTGCAAACTTCACTGGAATTATGAGAAAGACCGTGAGATAAAATCATGTAAACCTTCTTTGGAAGATCACAATTAAAGAATGAATTATTTACTTGCATTTGAAATATATGCCACTAATGAGTTGATGCAATAGCAACAAGAGTATGAAAAATCATTATCTTTGTAACGAGAGGAAAGGTTTCTCAAAATCACCTCCACTCTACTTGACAAAGGTTGTAATAATCCGCTCAGCTTCTGATACCTAACCTTATCAACTTGGCAAGCAAACCATCTTGCAACAAAAATTAGTTATGATCTAGTCAAGCCAAGACCACCAAAATAGATTATTGAGCATTTCATACATCTTATTACAATCAAGGTAAATAATATAATAACAGAATTGTGCTTTGTAGAGAATCTCTCTCTTCAAATCATTCTTCATCAGGAATACTTACTCTATTTGTGTACCTCATTGACTCGAGCTTATCACACATAATGTCATAACAAAACCAGCATATGATGATAGAGCATCTCAAATATTAGCTTCAAAGAAAAATACATTATCATCCGGTTCAACTTAGTCAAATCCTCATAAGTAGACCAAATCAACGAAAACCCAATCTATCAAAGGCCTCCATCAAGTGTGTCTACCATAATGTTGTATATGCAATTCACTGTCCTTCTGAAAGTTCCAACCACTATTTTAACTTAGATTTAACTCTATTAGAGCAGAAAAAAAATTTCAAATTTAAATGGCTAGTAAAAATCTCACATCATACTCCATATAAGTGATATCTCCATATCTTAAAAACAATTATTGCGATAGCTAACTCCAAATATTGGGTCAAATAATCCTTTTAATCAACCTTCATTCGCCTACAAGTACTAAAAAATATTGCATCATAGATTCATACTACAACGTAGACTTGCCAATGATGCATCACTAAAGATATGAATTCTTTTAGTGATTGAAAAGATATTCCACAGAAGAACAATCATCAATCAAGTTTTCAACCTCTGAAATACTTCTTTATATAGATCATCCCACATAAACTTCACTACCTTCTATGAAGGCAAAATAAATTGTGTTGTGACCTAAGAAAACTTTTATGAAGCTCATGTGATAAAAATCAAGGACTAAAAAACCTTTTACCTAAAAAATATTAATTGATCTTGGTCAATCTGCAAAAGCTTGAATATTTTGATGATCTATTGTAGTAGAATCACCACTACCTGCATCACCAAAAATACAATTCAGCCAAAACTTACATTTTCAATGTTTAGCACATAATTCATAGCTTGGGTCTTTTCAAACACGGCATACACACTTCTCAAATATACAAGGATAGTGCCTAAAATAAAGAATAACCTGAAGATCATGTTTACTAGATTATAAACACAACAATGCTATTTTCATTACAAATGACCCCACCATAAACTTATAGTGACCATGCTTAATATTGAACATCATTTTAGCAACATTCTCATCCTTCATTTGCAGCTCATAATAACCTGATATTAATTCAATCTTAAAGAAAATTAACTCTCCTTCAAGTTGATTGAATAATTGTAAGCTTATTTACTTCCCTATAGTTACTACAAAGTCTTATGCTTTTGCTCGATATGATGAGTACTAAAGCTCTACATGGGCCATGGCAATACCTAAATCTAATAAAAACCGTTCTCCAGCAACTCCTATAATTAACTTTTCAACTTTTATAGTTCATTGATTTCCATTTGCTATAGTATCCTTGCTAGTGGTGTTAAGCTTGACAACATGTCAATCGTGAAATCACTCTCAGTACAGAGGCAACTCATATGGAAAAAAGTCTGGACGCTACCGGAGAACTGAAAATTTTCAATCTACTCCCTTGATTCCTTGGTCGTATCTCTATTCTGAGCAAAGAAAATTCGATGTCCGCTCTTCATCAATTTTAAAGTGTTCAAAAAATAAATAAGATTGAAAATACTCAATTTCCATAGAACTTGAAATCTTCTACAAGGAGATTGAACTTTTTTACACACACACATAAATGCTAGTATGTCACATATGCAAGTCCATGAACCCAAGGCCTCTTGGTTGAAAGAAAAAGCTCTCGAGATTGAACTTGATCGCCATCTCGCAACAATCTATAGGTATGAAATAGCTAGATAGTCCCTCCACATCTACCATTACGAAACTTGGATAATAGCAATAAAATGAAGTTCACACTTAAACCCTTATCACCAAGCACCAAATTAACTAGGAACATAAAATTAGCATGGATGCTAGACTGATTAGGCCTAATAATAAACAATGTAGAATGCACCCGATGAAAAACACTCTTAAGAAGCTAATTTTGAATAATAAATGTGTAATGATATTGGTCAATTATTATAGTCATGTTTAGTCTACGTTTAAACTTGTGGTTACACATTTCTGCTTTGCATGGTCACTTCTCAAGGCTGATATGCTAAACTCAGCCACATTTTGCTTGTTGCCCTCGTCGGTAGATCCATCATAAAAGCTGCCAAACAAAGTTGTTCCCCGTGTCTTCCCTTTCAAATGCAAACCTCTACGTTAAGCTGTAGTAATACTTTGCCTAATTCTTGAACTCGTGCAGTGAAAACATGCATTGGAGCATTAAAAATCCTCCTTTTGCATCGATAAAGGTTTTGACACAGAGTCGATGATCACAAAAAAAATCCACTAGCCTCGAACCTCCTCTAGTCAAACAATCATGACTAAGTAGCATGACCACACTAAAATCCTTCAACATTTCACAATTTAGGAAGTTCTCTTCATCTTTAAGTACCTTAACTATCTATATCAACACATCTTACACTCTCTACTAGTACCAAGAAAAATTTGAATCCCTAATGTGACAATGAAAATTCTCCTACCTGAGATGAGAATAATTTAGTTGTTTGACGTTCTGGGAAATTGTTGACCTCACTTTTGTCGAGGTTTAGTTTTCCTCCTAAGATTTAGGGTTCTAGCCTTGTAGAGCCTTCCCGACGATCTTAGATTCCCAACGACCTGGACCCACCTCGTCTTAGAGTGCTTCGAAACCACTTCGACACTCTTTTGGAATCCCGACGGAATTCCCGACCTCCGCTCACAAATTGTGTAGGTTGGAGTTAGCGTTGGTGACTCCAAATCGAGTTCCTATGGGCCACCGGACCTTGGGGTAACCTCGTGCACACTTTCTCGCACCACCGAGCACAAATTCCTCGAGCCCCGGCCTCGACGTCTTCAAATTCTCCGCGACGGATCAGGATCGGATCCGAATGCCGTGACGAGCGCCATCAAGGCCGAACTTCGACGAAATCGACTCGACGCACTTTCGACTAGGACCGGTGACGAGGTTCTCCGAACGACCTCGGATCGCGAAACGGACTGCGCCATTGCGTCCGGAACGTCGAATTTGCTAGGAAAAGACGTATAACTTGTCGTGTTTGGAGCGCGGACTCGCGACGTCAAAATTTGTTGTCCTTTTTTTTATTATTAAATAAAATCTAATTTTTTCTTTAAATCCCATTTTTAAACCCTAACCCCACTCTCTCATCCGGGCTCGCCTTCTTCTTTTCTCTCTCGACCCCGAGCCCTCCTCCCTCTGGTTCCTGCGCAAAGCTTCGGCCATGGTCCCGATATTCGCCACTTCCCCTGGCGTCCTGCCTGTGGCAGGCTCCTTTCGGCCTTCCCTGCCTCTACGGTCGCCTCTTTTCAGCAGCTTTGTCGCCACTCTCTCCCTCTCCCCTTTCTCTTGTCGAGCCTCCCAGGTAAGTGGTTCGGTTCTCTTCTGGCTATTCTCCTTGAGGCCGGCTATAAAAGCCTCTCTCGGGTTAGGGTTTAGGGTTGGCTCTTGTTTCTGCTTACCTGGTATTGTGTGCCGCCATCGCCTTGCTTCTCCCCCTCCCTCTTCTTTTTCTCTCGCTACTTGCGGTTCTCCCCGAGTTGGTTGCTCGGCTTCGAGTTCGGGCCGTGCCGCTGGGTTCCCGTTGTCGAGTCAGTAGTGGGGTTTGCTTAATTTCTCACCGAGGTATGGGCTCCTTTCGATTCTAGCTTTTATATTCGAGATTACCTATGTGTCGCTCTCCTTAGGGTGGACATGGTTTTCGTGATAAAAATGACATACTCTTGCTCTTTTCTCTTCTTTATTCATGCGGGCTTCGATGTGAAAATATGGAATGGTTTATTTAAATTTATATGCATGTGGAGCTTGTCTTTTGCTCCTTTTAATCCTTCTTTATCAAAAGCATGTTGGGGGAAAACTTGTGCTGATTCAAGCAAGTTTTATATTTATTTTCATTCGAAATATGCTGAAGTTCTACATCGGGATATGTTGGAGATATAAAAACGCTTTTGTAGCTTCATGTTCAGCCTATGTTCTAAGTCTCATTTTGGTTCATTGAAGCTTGGTTGAAAGCGTGTTTTATTTTCATTTCGGGAGAAGCTTGGGGGCTCGTTCTTGCTGGTTTTGTTTTCTCGGCTTTAACCTTTCCCCCACCGTTGTCTCTCGATTTTGCCCCTGTGGCTGGACTGTTTTCCCTGTTTGCGATTTTCCTCGATTTTGAATGATGTGAGCCCTAGTTTGGCTCATGGTGAGCTCGGTTAAGAGCATCTTTTTATTTCATGCTAAAGGGAGCTTTGAGGGGCTGTTTTTGGGGATTTTTGTTTCTCAGTTTTGCTCCCTGCAATTTCTTGATCTTACCCCCATACGGAAGGGCCGATTTGCTTTATCTTGCGATTTTCTCGGATCTTAAATTTGCTTTCGAGCCTACTTTGGCTCTGCTATGGTCAAACCTCGTTATAATCTTGATTTTAAACTTGGTTTAAGATTTGGTTTCAGCCTTATACGGCCTAGACTTTCTCTCGTTAGCCCCACGGTTTTCTCGATTTTGGGTCGTTTGGCTTCCGTTGTCCTCGGTTTTGGCCGGCTTGTGGCTTGCCGTAGCTCGGATTCGAAGCTCGCCGACCGTAGGTTCGGTTGGATTGTGGGGGTTTTCGGCAGTTTGAAAGGGGCTTTGTAGTGGCTCGGCTGCACCTTGTTTGGAGCTCCTTGAGGCCTCGGGTTTGGCTTGATGTTGAGCTGGGGTTATGTGAGTGGTTCGTTTGAGGAAGCTTGGCCGTGGGCCTCTCTTTGCTTTTGTCTCGGCCGAGAGCCTTAATGGGTGTGAGATTGCCCTCCATTTGCTTCAATTAAGATTTTTGAAGGTTGATATCAAAGTTTGATGTATGAGCATGAGTTATGGCAATTACGTGATAAATTGATGTCGTAATTGATGGGCGCTTTGTTTCATGATTGTTCGAGCCCCGAAATTTGTAATATGAAATGAAAATTGGAAAGAAAGAAAAAAAAAGGGAAAAAGAAAGAAAAGTGAAAGGGTTAAGTTTTTGAGATTTGTGGTAGTACCCCTAGTTTAGTGACCCGGGATCCAGCGTCCGGGCAGCAGCAGCTTGTCTTTTCTTTATTTTACTTCATTTTTTTTTATCTTTATTTATGATTTTACCGTTGTTTGGGAAAACAGGGAGTGTGTTCTTAGGGGTCTAGTCCTCACCCTCTCCGAGAGTGTCGAGGTGCCTTTAGTCCTTTTCATGGGACATGTGAGGTCGGTCGGGAGTCCGGTGCGATTTACTTGTCTTCTCTCTCCTTTTCCTCGACCCCTCGTCCCTAGTTCCACCTTGTTTCTTCGGCTTAACCCACACACATACAGGGGGACATGTAGGTGTGCATATATAACCTCCTTGGGTTATATATGGCCATCAGCAAGTGCTTGTAAGTGCGTGCGGACAGTGATGAGACTCGCAAAACGAGAAAAATTACGAGAGCCATAGAACGGGGCCGCTTGTCTCGAGACTCGCAGAGAGTAGAGCGAGAATCACGGAACCGTTCGACCGTCCTCGGGGTTTCTACTCGACGATACTAAAGTTCGTGGTCCTAGTCCTACTGGCAATTAACTCCGTGGACGGAAATGTTTTAAAGCAAAAAAATACATGTGTTTGAAAAATACAAAATTACCTCCACTACTACATACCTTACTTACCTATAGTTTTGGCTTGCATGAAAACCCGAAAAATGAAATGTGTGAAAACTTATAAAAGTCCACGGCCGGCTATTCGAGTCGGATCGGGATCGCTTTCCGGAGAAGTTGGATAAGTAGTCGGCACTCGAGTCCGGATATTAAGCACGGCCTCCGAGTCCGAAACTCCACCGTGCTTACGGTCACTAGTAGGCTTCTTCTGAGCCGTTTTCCGTGTTTTCTTACGGTTTTTGCTTTGTTTTCGTTCGTTACTTTTCTCGCAGTTTTCACGGACGTTCTTTTCTTTGTTTTCTCGATTTCCTAGTTTTCTTTTACGATTTTTCTTCGTTTTCTCGACGTTTTCCCGCCGTCTTTCTTTCACTTTTACTATCGTGTTTACGTACTTTGTCTTCTTTACGCACTCCGTAAAGACTCCCGTTTAGCTCAGGTTGTTTTCACCTACTACTACTCCCGCTTCTCTTTCCGTGCTAATAAATCTTCTCGCAGAAATAAATAAATAAAAAAGAAAACATATAAAATAATAATAAAGCAAGACGAATAGCGCATCGAGGATAAGCGGGACATACGGTATTCCCGTGACACGCTTTTTCATCTTCTTTATCGTTATACTCGCTCTACTTTTAATATGCATTCATGCTAGCTAGTTTGCTTACTTTCGCCTTTATACCGCTCAGCATGTTTTACATTCCCAGCATTTTACCGCTAGCAGACGTTTACTTTCTTTCAGCACTCTTTCCCGCTAGTATAACTCGCTTACTTTTAAGTACACACCTCTCAAGCATGCTTACTTTCGCATGTACTCCCGTTTAGTATGTTTATCGTATAACTTCGTTACAAGATGCTCGTGTTATCGTTTACTTTTACTACTCCTGTCACAGTCACACACACTCACTTGAAAATAAAAATAATTTGCATGTCAACTTTAATTCAAAACTTAAACCTAAATCGCGATCTTGCTATGGCGTGAAGCGTGGAGCACGGTGGGCAGCACGGCCATCTTCTTCGAAGAAACCCGTATCTCCTTCAAGAAACCCCTCCCTTAGTTTAAATAACAAGCCTTAGGTTTCGAGTAGCTCCGCCTCGTGCGACATAAACCCTCACCTTTCTTTGTAGGCCTTCGCACACCCCTTCGTGCAATATAAGCCCCTAATCCGCTTGAGGTTTCGGAGGTTGTCGCCTCATACGACGTAAACCCTCCCTGTCCTTCGGGTAGCTTGCATATGCCTGCGCATTGCGCAAACGTAATCCCTATAATTAAATTTGCGATGATTGAAATTAAAAATAAATCTCTTTCCAAAATTTAAAACCCAACCTTAGGATAGCTCGGACGTCCTCGAGCGTCCTCCTCGAGATCCGCGACATCCCCCACCCTTCTTTCCTTCGACTCCGTAAATAACCGTTCCTCCTCGCGCCCTTCACCTATTGGATTTCCTACTCTCAAATTTCGTCGGAAAACCCTACCTTTCGACTTCGTGAAGATAGAAACCCGAGATCTAAATCGAGAGTTCTCTCGGTGATTTCGGTCTATCCGAGTGGTAATTAACTATAGGGCTCGCTCTAGTAGTGAGTTTTAAAGACCCCGGATAATATAAACCCTATTTAATTCTTTCGTATTAAATAGGGAATTTGTTCGGTCCACATAAAGTGTTCGTAGCACCGTAACTGGATGTCATGAATTTCGTGGTTTATTCGATCGAGCGATATTGTCGAGTAGACGTCTATTCTTCGGGATAGATGTGTTACTCGCAATATTTCGCTCGTTCATTCAAACTACTTAACGAATGGGATCCGTCCTTTCTAAATTCTCATATTTTAAAATTTAAAATTTTATTTTCAAAAGTCAATGCGTATATATAAATTAAATTAAACTTCCAAAAGAACGCTAAAGCCAATCCCTAAAAGCGGCCGACAACTTCTCGGCGACTACCGTGGAAAAACTCTACTCTCCATTAAATCAAAGCGTTTCTATCCTCATACATCGACAATGTGTCCATGTCCCTCATGATCGGATTGTCATTCTTCCGTTGGCTTGCTTCGCTCATTTCTCTCTTGGCAAACACGATCAACTCTCTCGGATTTCGTAACCGTCTGTTTAAATCACCTTTAAACAGCTGTGGTTCGGGAATCCTTAGTGGTTTTCTTTTGATTTTGCGGGGTCGGACCCCCAATAAGTGCGTTGTGCGCGAGGTACGCCGTGAGCTTCGGCTCGAGACCGGTCCCGAACTTTTTTTCCCTTTTGCGTCCTTTTCGCGTGCCGTTAATGAATTAAATCGTAATCCAAGATAAAATTGAAATAAGCTAAAACATCGAGATAATAAAGTGTTACCCGATCCGTAAGACGACCTTCGTTGATTTTAGTTTTCTACCGAAATCGTGCAAGGTAGCTACGACTAACCTTTTGGAACTTTTCTCAATCGACAGTTGGAATCGGCGTCACCAAAGTTGATCTTCTCGTTCGACGAAACCTACCCCGCGACAAAGCCGCGCTCCACCGAGGAGCAATGATAAAGTTTGGTACCGGCTCGACGAGGTCGAAGTCATACTTGAAAAGCGCCGTATGTAGTCACGAAGATCGCCCGTCGCAGGTCGCCGAGCTCGCCCTCGAATACGACTCGAATGAAGATATCGATTTCCCCGCAATCAAGAGGCCGAAGACCGGAGTGCTCCTCGCAGCCTGTTGCCCCGTGTCCGCTAAGTCCGTTGTCCGCGTGCCGAGGAGGATCGTTACCGCTACCGCCTCCGGGCTTGCAATCACCGCACCGACTCCGCCGTCTGCAAAAGGAAAGGAGATCTTGTCCGAAAGGGATTCGCAGAAATTTGTTCGCCTCCGCACCGTCGTTGTTCGAAGTTGGTCCCGGGCTCACAAGCCACACCGTTAACTAAAATACAGAGAAAGAACCTAAGACGAAGAATTCTGAAAGCTGCAAAGAGATTTACTTCCGTCGAGCCGACCTTTCAACCGGAAGGGGATGCAGAATTTGGAACTTCTCATCTCCTCAAAGGGAGTAGGTTTCATCCGTTGTCTGCTTCTACCGGAGAAGAAAGTCTTCGTAGGATTGCTGCTACGCTACCACCACCTCGTGTTCCAGCCAAGTTACGACTAGGGAGCCATGTTTCTACTTCTGCTACCGTTTCAGACGTCGCTACAACAGCTCGAAGCTCCGTCGGCCGCAAATCGCCGAGTCTCGCCCGGTCCCAAGACCGTTGCCTGCTGCTTGTAATGAAGAGCTTTCAAAGAAGAATAACGGGAAGAGATCGCTTCCTATAGCGTCGGGTTCACACTTTAGGGACCATACCTCCTTTCGACACGCTGATCGCACCACCGAGACACCCCGTCTTAAGGCATCAACGTCGAGAAAGAAAGTTTGGATACCTAAAGCCGCAGGACCGATGCTTTTGAAAGGATCACAGGAGTGTTCCCCTGAAATGGATAATAAGTCCGATACTCCGACTGCTACTACGATCGCTTCAAAGCTCGCTACGGGAAACATTCTGTAGTGCGTCACGATCTCGAGATGGTTAAAGGGAAAGAAGTTGATGATAAACCGAAGAAGCTCGTAGCCGAAATCACCGGCTAAGCAAGAGACCGAGGAGTAAGTGTTAGCAATGAAGATTACGACTCGTCGACTACATGGAGGAAGAATTCGCGGAGCTCTACGTCGTTGAAACCCGAGCTACGTCGTCCGCACGTGATGCTCCGTCCGCCGAGGAGAACACGGCGGATGAGTGGCGAAGGTCTTCACAGCAGAGGGACGAAATCATCAACCGCCTCGAAAAGAGGATCGAAGAGATGATGGCTGCGTATGGCTGCCGCACGGGACAACCACACTCGCAGCAGTGGCATCTCCAGCAGATGAATCCGCCGTAGATCGTCCATATCACCGATGAAAGGAGAGAAGTTGCTTCGCAAGTCAAGATGAACCGCCGAAGAAGGATTCAACTCCGAATATGGTGCCCGAAAAGACATTAAGCAATTGGTCGAGCGAAGCAGTGAAGCGAAGCTTTAGCCCGATCGAAAGGGGGCACGTCGATTTCAAAGGGTAGACCCTACCCGGAGGAGTTCGATTCCGTCCCATATCCTAAGCGTTTCGTTCCACCAACCTTTAAGACTTTCGATGGAACGAGCAACCCCGTCGCGACGTCGCACACTTCCGAGCGAGTTGTCGCAATGCGGGGGTAGCGAGGCGTTGCTTTTCCGTCGGCTCGCGAGCGAGTCTTTCGAGGATCGCATTCGATCGGCACGCAGACCATTGCCGAATCGGTCGATAAAGACGTTCGCGTAGTTGGAAAATTTGTTCGTAAAGAGATTCGCCGGAGTACACCATCACATCACAATTGGAGATCTTATAATGGAGCGGCAGAAACCTACGGAGACGCTGGTAGAATATATTCTACGGTGGAGAAACTTGAGCATGAAGTGCGAGCACCAATTACAGGAGCAACATGCAATTGAGGTCTTACTCAAGAGCATCCACGGACCAATAGCTTTCATGCTTAAAGGACTCACCATCGAGTCATTTGAGAAGCCTACTCGACAAAGCCCAGCAGCTTACAAGAAGAAATCAAGCATACGGAATCTCAAGAAAAGACCGAAAAGCCCGGAGTAATAAAAGCATTCGAGAAGAAGTCCGGAGTAGTAGACGACAGCGGGACAAGGGTAAGCGGACCCATGCAGATTCGAGCCGAGCCGTCACGACGATACGTGCGGCGAGCCTAGCGGTTAGCGGCAAGGCCGTTGCTACCACAATATCCGCAGCCGCTACCGCAAGACTGCTTCGCGGCTCGCCATCAGCTCGTTCAACGACCGCCGCGATATGTTCGACATGTCCAAGCGGCTTAGCTGACTGGTCGGCAGCTGTTCCAGACGAAGCCCTATAAAGAAGATGAAGACAAGTTCCAACGATGAAGACCCGACTCAACCGGTGTATTCCTTCGTGGATGACGCGCAGCAAAGATGTTCGGAAATTTAATCAAGAAGCCGGATCCGGCTTGCTCGAGCCGAAGAAACCAGAGGAGGTTGATAAGAAAGATCATCCCAACTACTGTCCTTACCACAGGTTACTCGGCCACACTATAGAAAATTGCTTCAGCTTCAAGGATTGGCTTGAGAGGAACTATAAAGAGGGGAATATTGCTATTCCGAAAGAATATTTAAAAGAACCTGAAAAGGGTTCTGTAAATATGATTTCGGATGAGCATGTTCACCTAGTGGAATCGCATCCAACGAATGAAGGATGGGACACAACTTGGACTAGATCTTCCAGAGGAATTCAGATTTCGACCACGTCAGCACAAGCTTCAGTTCAGAGCTTGCAACCTGCTCAACCAGCAATCGCCGTTACACCGAAAAAGTCGCCGCGACAGAAATGAAGCGACGAGAAGAACATGGACGAAACGAAGATCGATAGCGCGAGGGGTAGGATAGGGGTCGCTCCTCGTTAGATTAGTTGTCTCGGATTCGGGGAGAAATTCTCGAACCCCGACTTTGTACGATTTCCTCTTCGTCCCTTTAGGACACTTTCAATTTAACGATTTTGATTCCGGTTACGTTTTGGCTTGTGTCTACTAATGATATAACCGATCATAACCAATTTAACCCCGATTTCGATTCTCAAAACGATCCTCAAGTCATACAAAGTTCCGACGAACGTGTCAATGAAGATGAAGATGTCAACGACACCTAGGCTATGACAGGTTCAGAAAGTGACGAACCCGTTCTCAAATGTAAAGGCACGCCAATCGCCATCGACTTAGATTTGTCAGATTCAAATTCAACACCAGAAGAAACGACTACAGCGCCAGAAGAGATAACAGAAGTATACCTAAGAAGAGGAAAAGTGCTACCTTCGGGGACGACCCCGATGGATAAAGGAAAACAGGCAGTTACTCAAGAGGAGTCACCTCCAGCGACGGAAGAGACACATGCCCAAGAAGAAACCAGAAGCTCGGGCAAAGTGGATTACAACGTACTAGCTCATCTTAGGAAGCTGCACACTGACCGAGCATTTACGACGCTCCGAGCCCGTCAAAGGAGATGAGAGAGTCTCGGTTAAAGCCTTACTCGATCCGCATATTTCGCTAGCGCGGTTAGGCACAAGCACATCCTCGGATGAAGCTTGTTCGTTGAAGGAACGTACTGGCGCGACTTTCCACCGACGAAGATCTCGTACTTCGGTACTACGGAGCATAACCGCCCTCTCTACATTTCGGCCAGCATCAACCGGTTCCGTGCTTTCCGTAGTTTTGTGGATCCCGGAGCATCCATCAACATAATGAGTCTACTGACATTAACGTACTTGGACATCGATGTGGAAGAACTCTCTGCCGATAAAATGATGTTAAGAGGATTTAATCGTAAAGGAGAAAGAGCTCTCGGTTCGATAACGCTACTAATGAACGGTCGATGACTTAAGAATAACCGTGAAATTCCATATCATCGACGCGGACACTTCGTTCAACGCCTTACTCGCTCGGCCGTGGATTCACGAGCATAATATGGTTCCGTCATCGCCGCACCAGGTGCATCAAATACTACAAGGATGGTCGAGAACATTGCATAAAAGGAGATCTACAACCGTTTTCAATACACGAGGCGGGCATTCACGAAGACGCCGTCTACTACGCACCTCCGGAGAAGACCGTTCGTCCGGAGATGTCATGTTAAACAAGATCGAAGATTCCAAAGGATCGCAAGAGCAAGACCTGGTCGATTCCGGCTCGACGATATTCCACCGTTCCTTTGCGACAAGAGGGTGGAAGTTCTTTTAGCCCACGCATCCGAGGTCGAGGCCGGGGACGCGGGCAAGGAAGAACTAACAATATTGTTGAACGGAAAAGACCGACTATCAGCATAGACGTGGAAGAAGATGCAATGGCAATCAACCAAAAGAAGCCTCAGTTCGAGATCTCTCTGGAAGATAAAGAGAAAAGTGAGTACGAGTCGATGTATGATCGGATCAACCATTATGTTCGAGCCGCTGACCTTAACCCCAATCCGCCCTCGCAGGTCGGGAGCTAGAGGTTAAGGAAGTTCATAGTGCGGGCATGAAACCGATCAAGTTCCATCGTTCTTCTCCTTCTAGTTCGGAAATCCTCGTAAATTTGGATGAGAATGTTTCTAATGAATTAATGGAATTACCTTTTAGTTACTTCTCGCCGTGTGTGCAAAAATTAATTCAACAAGGATATATGCCGAAACAAATATCAAAGGACAAGTCGCAATCGTTCGAAAAGCTATGGAATACGAAAGGGAAGAAACTCAATTCAAAGGAAGCGCCTTGGGTTTGGTACGATAGGACTGATCGATGATTCGAATTTTGCATGGTTATACTACTGGAATGTAGCAGTGATGCTACAATATAGAGGATAACTACGAAGACTCGCCGATGATGATGCTCCACTGGAATTCGAGGAGGAAATCAGTTCAACTGGTCGATGAGTTGAAAGAAATCAATCTTGGAACGTAAGAACAACCTCGACCTACCTTTATAAGTCTCTCTACTCAGCGAAGAAGAATCTAAAGATTCGGTTAAACTCTTGTCGGAATTCAAGGATTGTTTTGTATGGAGCTACGAGGAAATGCCGGTTTGTCTCGGATGTCGTGATCACAAGCTTGGATTCGATCGAAGCATAACTCCAGCGATAGCAGCTCCTGGAAGAATGCGCTCGAAATAGAGCAACAAGCTCGTCGTCGAGGCGAAGAAGCTAATCGATGCTAACTTTGTGCGGGAGGAGCAATACCCCACGTGGTTAGCTAATGTCGTACCTGTTAAGAAGAAGAGCGGACAAATCCGTGTATGTGTCGACTTCAGGGACTTCAATAAAGCATGCCCGAAGGACGAGTTTCCATTGCCGATACCAGAACTGATGGTGGACATCGCGTCTTCGCACGAAGTTTTCTTTTATGGATGGATCTTCAGGTTACAACCAGATCAAGATGGCTCCAGAGGATGCAACGCTTACAGCTTTCAGAACTCCTATTGGAATCTACTGCTACACGGTAATGCCGTTCGGTTTGAAGAACGCCGGAGCTACTTACCAGCGAGCAATGACCAAGATCTTCGATGACCTCATCCATAACCAAGTTGAATGTTACGTGGACGACCTGGTCATCAAGAGCAGAGTAAAGGAGAACCATTTGTATGACTTGAGGATTGTATTTGAACGATTACGACAATATAATCTCAGCATGAATCTTTCAAGTGTGCTTTCGGCGTTACCTCCGGAAATTTCTGTGATTCGTTGTCCGTCATCGGGAATCGAAATCGATCCGAGAGAAGATTAAAGCGATATTAGAAATGCCTCCTCCCAAGGCCCCGAAGCAATTACGCTCTTTTCATGAAGTTCAGCATACCTAAGACGCTTTATATCTAATCTGTCGGAGTAGGTGTCGACCTTTTTCGAATTTACTCCGAAAGGATGCTAAATTTGTTTGCGGGAGAGCGTGTCAACAGGCTTTCGAAGATATTAAGCGATACCTAACGACACCTCCCGTTTTAGCGACTCTATCCCGGTAGCACGTTGATACTTTACACCGTAGCCTTTAGATGACTCTCTGGAGACTTACTTCGCCCAAGTCAATGACGAGGGTAAAGAAAACGCACTCTACTACTCGAGTCGACGTCTAATACCGCGGAGGTAAAGTATCCCCTATCGAGAAACATCGTCAGCTTTAGCTTTTACGCCGCTCGTAAGCTTAGACATTACATGTTGTCTCATAAGGTCGACTGATTTCGCAAGGTTAATCCGTTGCAATATTCGATGACCCGACCAACACTTTCCGGACGTTTAGCAAGGTGGTCAATGATATTATTGCAATTTGATATAACGTTTCGTGCCCCTTCGCGCTATCAGAAGCGTATTCTCGTAGACTTCCCGCAGCAACGCACCCACTACCAGATCGGTCCCCTCTCAACGACGATCTACCGGATGAACAGATAATGCAAGTAGAAGACCCCACGCTTCAACGTCGGAGATGTACTTCGATGGAGCCGTCGCTGAAGGGATAAAGGATCGGAACGGTGACACCCTAGCAAGCAGGACTGTTCGATCTTCATTACACCGGATCGGGAATGCTCGCGATTCTCCTATCACTCGTCGAGCCGCTGCACCAATAATGAAGCGAGAATATGAAGCGCTAATCACAGTGATCGGAGTCGACAATCCTAATGGAAATAATCGACATCGTCATCCACGGCGACTCTCGGGCTCATCATTCGAAGAATAAATGGACAGACGGTGCAAGATTCGAAGCCGCAGCAGCAGGATATCACCAGCACGCGATGAAGCTTGTTGGAGCGGATCCCCAGCCGTGGTGTTCTACAGGGGTCCCTCGAGCGGACAATGCCCACGCTGACGCTTTAGCTAAACTTGCTAAGGAATTAGACGTCCACCGGAGAACTCTGTCGACATCACCGTGCAAGGAAGACGAGTTTTGTCCCGAGTCAACCTCAAAGATCTACGTAAATTCGAAGAAAAGGAGCGACGGTCGATGTGGCCGATATCAACGAAGATCGGGCGTAAGCCCATCGATAGTAATATTCGCAAACCGGAAGTCGCCGGAAGATAAGTCGATGGCACATCGGATCCGTAAAAGAAAGCAATGTCGTACGCTTTAATCGACAATGTTTTGCACGTAAGATCCTTCGATCGACGCTGTTACGATGTCCGAGCCAGCGCCGATGCGCAGAGTATCGTCAAAGAAGTTCACGCCGGATTGTGTGGTGCTCACTCGACCGGGACCGAAAATGAAGATGAAGATTAAGAGGCTCGGATATTATTGGCCAGCGATGATATCCGACTGCATGGAAACAGCGAAGAGGTGTCACCAATGTCAGGTGCACGGAGTGGTCTTGCACCAACCTCCGAATGTGCTACACCCGACGGCTTGCGTCGCGGCCATTCGAGTGTTGGGGCACGGATATGGTGGGTCCGATAGACCCTCCGTCTTCAGAGGACACCGATTCATTCTCGCAGCCTACGGATTACTTCTCCAAGTGGGCAGAAGGCGATGTACATTACGTGAGGTTACATAGATGCAAAGACGTTCTTCGGCTTTTCGTAAATCGGGTTGTCTACCGTTTCGGTGTTCACGCGGGATCATCTCCGATAATGGGTCCGCCTTCAAAAGCACGAAGATTAATGGCTCGTCGGACGACACGGGATAGATCGGAGGTATTCTACAACCTACTACCCTAGGGCAAATGGCTTAGCGGAAGCATTCAACAAAACTTTGGTACGATTTCGAAGAAGACGCTCGAAGACAACAAACGACAACTGGCACGAGAAACTGTTGTAAGCTCTCGTGGGCATACCGTACAACTCGTCGAACGCCGACGCGCCTACACCATACGCTCGTGCATGGGTCCGGCCGTTCTCCCGTTGGAAGTTCGGCCTACCTTCTCTCGAATCGCCGTCGCCAACAAAATTACAACGAAGACAACGCCAAACTACGACTGAAGAACTAGAAAGCCTCGAAGGAAGAAGGTCGCTCGCGCAGCGAGCTCCGGAACTTTATCAAGCGAAGATGATTCAAGCCCACGACAAATTAGTCCGCCCGAGGTCGTTCTAAAGTTGGCGACCTCGTCCTCGTTCTTCGAAGACCTATTCTCGCACACCGCAAGATAAGTGGAAAGTCTGAACCAACCCGGGAAGGACCATTCAGAAGTGGAGAAAGTCTATTCCGGAGGGTCGTACCGCCTAGTGGATTCCCAAGGCGGAAGACCCATGTCGTCGATTAACTGGACGTTACCCGAAGAAATACTACGCTTACATGACGCGTCAAAGAACGAGCTCGAAGACGATACTAGTCCTAGTGAGTAGCTTTACTGGCCGATGTCTCAGGATCGGGTTCCAAGAAAATTTTCGTAATAATGAAATTTTAATAAGATAAACTTTCACGAGATAATAAAAAATATTAATGTTCTCCCTTAATGGTTTTGTCACCTTCGTCGACTCCCGCTTTCCTAAATCGAATTAAATAAATCTCACCCCTTTAATCGGTTAATGCACTTAATTATAAGTTGTTTTGTTCTTGTTCGTTTTGAATTCGGAAGACGCCGACTAGCTCCCCGTTTTCCGCAGGAGAATGACGGGTCGAAGTTGGTTCTCGCTTTTAAAGACGCGCTATAATCCGACGCTAAATGAAGAGAAAGCACCGAAGGCGGTGTGGCAGAGCTCGACTCGGACTTCTCACAAGCCGGCTGTGGACTACGAGGGTTCCCTCATGAGGTTAGTCCATCACTCCGAAATGGCAAACATGAAATCCGTTGTCCGGATCGACCACCGGAAATCGTGGGAGACGTCGCAAGACAATATGGTACCGGAGGTCTTGTCGATTCACACCTCCTAGCCGAAGATAAAAGGATTCCGTCGATGGTATGCCAAACCGTGAGGTGACCTAGTCACCACAGGACACGGACGACTTCCGCATCCGCCACGCGACACGCACATGGAAGAGAAATGTTTACCGCCGCAAGCGCCGTAAGATCGAAACACTCGAAAGAAGACAAGTTCGGAGAACGTACCGCAGCTCCCGCCAATTCTTCGAAGAAGAAGACCACAATCCAGTAAATGAAAGAGACATCGACCCGCCCTCCCGCTATCGAGACAGCCCGAGTACGCTTCGCAGCCGTGCCGCCGGCCGACCCGCTCGAAGAAATTTTCACGGGATGCCCGAGGTGCGACACGACACTTTCCCCGACGACCGACACGTGCGGGAGCGTTCTCGAATGCCCACGAGTGTCACGTACTTCACCCGGAGGAGTTCGGGACCCACGAGGCTTACGCAGCCCGCCTCCCCGAGGAGGAGAGAGGGAGAGCACCCCGGTGTCGAGCCCTACGTACCGCCAGGTTGTACAGCCTCAGTACGACGGCGAGATAATTCCGGATTACATAATGGCTAAGATCGGAAAAGTCGGAAAACAAGAATTCGAGCATTACGAAGAAATACAAACGATAAGGTCGTGAATATCCTCGAGGGACTCGAGCCGATATACAAACGTCTTCTCGAGCGAGGAGCGAAAAGAAATTCTACGTTGTGTGTACAAGTTAGCGAAGGTGCGAGAAGGACTACCGATGGAGAAGACCTATTCCGAGCCTAGAAAATGGAAGCGCGTGCAAGGGCGTGAATCACGATTCGGTGTGGTCGTCGTTACAACTTCGCCAAGGACAAGAAAGTGAATCCCCCGGGATCCTACCATATGATGAGGTGGATGACATGCCGCCGGAAATTAAGAAGACGATCAAAAGGATGATGTAACGGCACGTGCCGCCCGCAGACCGTATTCCTAACATACTGCATAATAAATATCTACAAGGAGGGGACCGCATCCCGCCTCACATCGACCACCTATGACTTCGTTCGGCCTTCTCGCACGGTCTCGCTTCTCGCTGAAAGCGATATTCTCTTCGGGAAGAGAGACTGCGTATCGTTCGGCCCGGAGAATTCGTAGGTTCCGTGAAAATTTCGTCTGCCGCTCGGATTCGTTTTGGTTCCGAAGCGGAAATGGAGCGTATTTAGCCAAGCATCGCATCCCGTGAGTCGATACGAAAGAGTCTCGACTCACTTTTCCGAAGAATGGACATCGACAAAGCACCGTACTACTACGAGCCGTACCCGTAGCCAGGAGGGACTTCGTCCGTTACCGCCGTGACATACCGACCTTCGTACGCGAGGGAACTTTTGTTCCGGAGCGTAGCTCGACAGTCGGCTTGCTCGCGCGACGACTTCGGAGAGCGATGTTTACCGTTTTGTGCCGGTCCGTCGTTCACCATACAAGTATTCCGGATTTACTTTCGGATGTACCGCAAATACTTTTGGATGTTCTTCACAGAAGACATCACAGTATGCTGAATTTTGGATCGGAATTAATGAAGAAATTCTCTTTCTCGCAAGTTCGGATATTTGCTGTTCGGACGCGCGTCTCAGTTAAGCGCTTACGAATGAAAAGCCGCACGACCTACGTCGTTGGTCAAAAAGTTGCGACGACGAAAGAACAAAACAAAATTAAATTTCAAACTAAAGAAAAGAAAATTAAAATTAACGAAACTTTAAAGCAGAATTCCTAATTCGCGTCTCTCTGCGAGTAATTCCCGCATGAACTCTGTGGACTCTTCGAAAGCCTTCAAAAATCCTTCTATGAATTTCATGCATATTCCATAAATTCCATAAATTTTCATGATGTTTTACATGAATTGCATGCATTTCCGTAAATTCTCCATAAATTCCATAAATTTTCCATAAATTCCATAAATTTTGCATGTTTTCCATAAATTGCATGCATTTCCATAAATGCCCCATAAATTCCATAAATTCTCCATAAATTCCATAAATGTCATAAATTTTCCATAAATTCCATAAATTTTGCATGTTTTACATGAATTGCATGCATTTCCGTAAATTCTCCATAAATTCCATAAATTTTCCATAAATTCCATAAATGTCATAAATATTCCATAAATTCCATAAATTTTGCATGTTTTCCATAAATTGCATGCATTTCCATAAATGCCCCATAAATTCCATAAATTCTCCATAAATTCCATAAATGTCATAAATATTCCATAAATTCCATAAATTTTGCATGTTTTCCATAAATTGCATGCATATCCATAAATTCTCCATAAATTCCATAAATGTCATAAATCTTCCATAAATTCCATAAATTTTGCATGTTTTCCATAAATTGCATGCATTTCCATAAATGCCCCATAAATTCCATAAATCTTCCATAAATTCCATAAATCTTCCATAAATTCCATGAATTCTGCATAAATCCCATAAAATTTTGCATGTTTTCCATAAATTGCATGCATTTCCCATGAATTGCCATAAATTCTCATGATTTGCATCAAGTTCCATGAAATCCATAAATTTTCAAGGCTTTCGCGAGTTTCCACGAGTTTTCGCGGTTTTCTCGATCTTTCCGCCCTCCTAAATTTGAAATTCCTCACTAAAGTTTCGAAATCGAAACTCCAAATCGAAATCGAAATTAAAATTG
Organism: Papilionanthe hookeriana x Papilionanthe teres; assembly: GCA_022702705.1. Lineage (NCBI taxonomy): Eukaryota > Viridiplantae > Streptophyta > Magnoliopsida > Asparagales > Orchidaceae > Papilionanthe > Papilionanthe hookeriana x Papilionanthe teres. The sequence continues at coordinate 70,292,573 of CM040437.1, forward strand.
AAATTTGGAATCAAAATTAAAATCGAGATTGAAACCGAAATCGAAAGAAAATGAATTAAATCAAATTCGAACTTAATTTGTCTTCGCAACTCGAGGCCGCGGCCGCTTAATCGGTTTCTCTTCCCTCTTGTTTCCCCCGCGAAACTCCTCTCTTTCTCCCGTTCTTGCGGCCCGTCCCGAGTACCCTTTACTTAGACGGCTCCGTGTCGGTTCGTCGATCTTCTTCGTCAACGCCAATACGCGCGATGTGCCTCGTCCGGCGCACCACACCTATCGTGGTCCATTTGTCGACCTCACTTTCGTCGAGGTTTAGTTTTCCTCCCAAGATTTGAGGTTCTAGCTTTAGGAGCTTCCCCGACGATCTTAGATTCCTAAGATCGGACCCACCTCGTCTTAGAGTGCTTCGAAACCACTTCGACACTCTTTGGAATCCCGGACGGAATTCCCGACCTCTCGCTCACATCTCGTAGGCCGGAGTTAGCTACAGACTCAAATCGAGTTCCTATGTGACCACCTGGACCTAGGCAGACCTCGCGCACACTTTCGCACCACCGGAGCACAAATTCCTCGAGCCCCGCCCTCGACGTCTTCAAATTCTCCGCGACGGATCGGAATCGGGACTCGAACGCCGAGACGAGCGCCATCAAGGCCGACTTCGACGAAATCGAACTCGACGCACTTTCGACTCGACCGGTGACGAGGTTCTCCGAACGACCTCGGATCGCGAAACGGACCGCGCCATTGCGTCCGAACGTCGAACTTGCTAGAAACGACGTATAACTCGTCGTGCTCGGAGTGCGCGACTCGCGACGTCAAAATTTGTCGTCCTTTTTTTTTATTATTAAATAAAATCTAATTTTTTCTTTAAATCCCATTTTTAAACCCTAACCCCACTCTCTCATCCGGCTCGCCTTCTTCTTTTCTCTCTCGACCCCGAGCCCTCCTCCTCTCGGTTCCCGCGCAAAGCTTCGGCCATGGTCCCGATATTCGCCACTTCCCTCGGCGTCCTCGCCCGCGGCAGCTCCTTCGGCCTTCCTCGCTCTACTGGCCGCCTCTTTTCGGCAGCTTTGTCGCCACTCTCTCCCTCTCCCCTTTCTTCGTCGAGCCTCCTGTGCAAGTGGTTCGGTCTCTCTTCTCGGCTATTCTCCTCGAGGCCGGCTATAAAAGCCTCTCTTGGGTTGGGGCTTGGGGTTGGCTCTTGTTTTGCTCACCGGCATCGTGTGCTCGCCATCGCCTTGCTTCTCCCCTCCCTCTTCTTTTCTCCGCTACTTGCGGTTCTCCTCGAGTTGGTTGCTCGGCTTCGAGCTCGGGCCGTGCCGTCGGGTTCCCGTTGCTGAGTCGTAGTGGGGTTTGCTTAATTTCTCACCGAGGTATGGGCTCCTTTCGATTCTAGCTTTTATATTCGAGATTACCTATGTGCTCGCTCTCCTTATGGTGGACATGGTTTTCGTGATAAAAATGACATACTCTGCTTCTTTTCTCTTCTTTATTCATGCGGGCTTGATGTGAAAATATGGAATGATTTATTTAAATTTATATGCATGTGAGCTTGTCTTTTGCTCCTTTTAATCCTTCTTTATCAAAAGCATGTCGGGGGAAAACTTCGTGGCCGATTCAAGCAAGTTTTATATTTATTTTCATTCGAAATATGCTGAAGTTCTACATCGGATATGTCGGAGATATAAAAACGCTTTTGTAGCTTCATGTTCGACTATGTTCTAAGTCTCATTTTTGCTCATCTGAGCTTTGTTGAATTAGTGCTTTTATTTTCATTTTGGGAGAAGCTTTCGGGGTCTGTTCTTGCTTGGTTTTGTTTTCTCGGTTTTAACCTTTCCCCCACTCGTCGTCTCTCGATTTTGCCCTCGTGGTCTGATCGTTTTCCCGTTTGCGATTTTCCTCGATTTTGAATGATGTGAGCCCTAGTTTGGCTCATGGTGAGCTCTGCTAAGAGCATCTTTTATTTCATGCTAAAGGGAGCTTTGAGGGGCTGTTTGGGGATTTTTGTTTCTCGCTTTTGCTCCTCGCAATTTCTCGATCTTACCCCCCATATGGAAGGGTCGATTTGCTTTATCTTGCGATTTTCCGGATCTTAAATTTGCTTTGAGCCTACTTTCGGCTCGTGCTATGGTCAAACCCCGTTATAATCTTGATTTTAAACTCGGTTTAAGATTTGGTTTCGACTCTTATACGGCCTAACTGTTCTCTCGTTAGCCCCACGGTTTTCTCGATTTTGGGTTGTTTTTGCTTCGCTGTCCTCGGTTTTTCGGCTGGCTTGTGGCTTGCTCGTAGCTCGGATTGGAGCCCGCCGGACCGTAGGTTCAGTCGGATTGTGGGGGTTTTCCTCGCAGGTTTGAAAGGGCTTTGTAGTGGCTCGGCCGCACCTCGTTTGGAGCTCCTCGAGGCCTCGGGTTCGGCTTCGATGTCGAGCTGTCAGTGGTTATGTGGAGTGGTCGCGTTTGAGCGGGCAAGCTTTCGGCCGTGGGCCTCTCTTTTGCTTTTGTCTCGCCGAGAGCCTTAATCGGGTGTGAGATTGCCCTCCATTTCGCTTCAATTAAGATTTTTGAAGGTCGATATCAAAGTTTGATGTATGAGCACGAGTTATGGCAATTACGTGATAAATCGATGTCGAAATTGATGGCGCTTTGTTTCAAGAGTTGTTCGAGCTCCGAAATTCGTAATATGAAATGAAAATTGGAAAGAAAGAAAAAAAAAGGGAAAAAGAAAGAAAAGTGAAAGGGTTAAGTTTTGGAGATTTGTGGTAGTACCCTAGTTTAGTGACCGGCATCCAAGTGATCCAGGAAGTCAATAGACTGTCTTTTCTTTATTTTACTTCATTTTTTTTTATCTTTATTTATGATTTTACCGTTGTTTGGGAAAACAGGGAGTGTGTTCTTAGGGGTCTAGTCCTCACCCTCTCCGAGAGTGTCGAGGTGCCTTTAGTCCTTTTCATAGGACATGTGAGGTCGGTCGGGAGTCCGGTGTGATTTACTTGCTCTTCTCTCTCCTTTTCGCTCGACCCCTCGTCCCTAGTGCTCACCTCGTTTCTGGCTTAACCCACACACATACAGTGACATGTAGGTGTGCATATATAACCTCCTCGGGTTATATACGTGCCATCAGTCAAGCGCCTGTAAGTCGCGGTGGGACAGATGATGAGATCGCAAAACGAGAAAATTACGAGAGCCATGGAATGCGGCCGCCCGTCTCGGCACTGCAGGGAGTAGAGCGAGAATCACGGAACCGTTCGACCGTCCTTCGGGGTTTCTACCGCCGAGCAAGCCTAAAGCTCGTGGTCCTGATCTCTACTAGGTAGCATCAACTCGCGGACGGAAATGTTTTAAAGCAAAAAAAATACATGTGTTCGAAAAATACAAAATTACCTCCACTACTACATGTACTTACTTACCTATAGCTTTAGCTTGCATGTAAAACCCGAAAAATGAAATGTGTGAAAACTTATAAAAGTTCACGGTTGGCTATTCGAGTCGGATCGGGACTCGCCTTCGCAGAAAGTGGGATAAGAGTCGACGACTCAAGTCCGGATATTAAGATGCACTCGAGTCCGAAACACCACCGCGCTTACGGTCACTTGTAGGTTTCTTCTAGCGTTTTCCGTGTTTTTACGGTTTTTTCGTTGCTTTTCGTTCATTTTTTCGCAGCTTTTACTGTGACGTTCTTTTCTTGTTTTCTCGATTTCTGGCTTTTCTTTACGATTTTTCTTCGTTTTCTCGACGTTTTCCCGCCGTCTTTCTTTCACTTTTACTATCGTTTACGCATTGCTTCTTTTCGCACTCAGAAGACTCTCGTTTAGCCTGTGTTGCTTTCACCTACTACTACTCCTCGCTTTTTTCTGCGTCTAATAAATCTTCGTAGAAATAAATAAATAAAAAAAGAGAAAACATATAAAATAATAATAAGCAAGCAAAATAGCGATCGAGGATAAGTGGACATACTGTATTCCCGCGATCACGCTTTTTCATCTTCTTTACTCGTTGTCATCCGCTCTACTTTTAATACGCATTCATGCTACGCTTAGTTTCTTACTTTCGCTTATACTGTTCGCATGTTTTACATTCCTAGCTTCTTACTCCGCTAGCATGCTTTACTTTTCGCACTCTTTCCTGCTAGGATAACTTGCTTACTTTTAATACACACCGCCTAAGATGTTTACTTTCGAGACGTACTCCCGTTTAAGATGCTTATCGTATAACTCGTATAGCGCATGCTCGTGTTATTGTTTACTTTTACTACTCCCGTCACAAATCACACACACTCACTCAAAATAAAAAATAATTCAGCATGTCAACTTTAATTCAAAACTTAAACCTAAATCGCGATCTTGCTATGGCGTGAAGCGTGGAGCACGGTGGCAAGCACGGCCATCTTCTTCAAAGAAAACCCGTATCTCCTTCAAGAAACCCCTCCCTTAGTTTAAATAACAAGCCTTAGGTTTCGAGGTAGTCCGCCTCGTGCGACATAAACCCTCACCTTTCTCTTTTAGTGCCTTCGCACACCCCTTCGTGCAATATAAGCCCTAATCCGCTAGTGCTTCGCGCGTTGTCGCCTCATACGACGTAAACCCTCCCGTCCTTCGTGAGTCGCATACTACCAGCATTACGCAAACGTAATCCCTATAATTAAATCTGCAGGATCGAAATTAAAAATAAATCTCTTTCCAAAATTTAAAACCCAATCTTAGATAGCTCAGGACGTCCTCGAGTCCTCCTCGAGATCCGCGACATCCCCCACCCTTCTTCCTTTCGACTCCGTAAATAACTCGTTCCTCCCGCGCCTCTTCACCTATCGGATTTCCTACTTCAAATTTCCGTTGAAAACCCTACCTTTCGACTTCGTGAAGATAAAACCCGAGATCTAAATCGAGAGTTCTCTCAGTGTGATTTCGGTCATCCGAGGGGTAATTAACTATAGTGGCTCATTCTATAGCGAGTTTTAAAGACCCCAGATAATATAAACCCTATTTAATTCTTTCGTATTAAATAGTGGAATTTGTCTATCCACATAAAGCGTTCGCAGCACTGTAACGGATGTCATGAATTTCGTGATTTATTCGATCGAGCCGATATTGTCGAGCAGGACGTCTATTCTTCGAGATGTACGTGTTACTCGCAATATTTCGCTCGTTCATTCAAACTACTTAACGAACGGATCCGTCCTTTCTAAATTCTCATATTTTAAAATTTAAAATTTTATTTTCAAAAGTCAATGCGTATATATAAATTAAATTAAACTTCCAAAAGAACGCTAAAGCCAATCCTTAAAGCGGCCGACAGAAATATAAATTGAAAAAAAGTATGCTAAGGGTATTATATGAAGAGGAAGAGAAATAAAATAATAAGAAACTAGTAGACAAAAAAAATATTAAGTGGTTCAATCTTTTGATATATGTCCACTATAAAGTAAATCAAAAAAGTATTCGTTGATAGAAAAGAAAGAGTGCAGATATGTTTCCTAAATACAAAGGCTCACAAAAGTTTGTTGTATGATTGTGGTAGATCGTAATGGATTTTAATCCTATATATAGGGTGTCCTCCAAGAGTCTCAACTACTATTATTAAATATAATGCATGTTCTTGAAAGATGAATTGAAGATTCAAAAAACATTAAAATAAATCTGAATTCATGAGACATTATTCATGAATGGCTAAATTAATTACCATTTTATCTTATATTTGTTTTATCCTTTTGTGAATAATGACTTCTTTTAATAAATTCATAGCATAACCATATATTTGACATCATTAAAATTTGATATTTAGATCCTAGGAGGATTTATAATAGCTAATCATTTTCCGACTGACTGTGTTATAAGAAGGGATTTTCTAAGAGTAGACCTAAGAGCTTTTCCAAGATGAATTATAATGAAAGCTAAAACATCTTGATATTTGATGCTTTTGAACATTACTTGCTAGATGTATGGCCTTGAAATCATCCGACACTAGAAAATTTTTAGGGATTTATTCCACTACTCTAAAATTCTATAAATGACAATTGTGTTTCAAAATGTAATAGTTAATACTTTACATTTCATTCTTTTGTTGCTTTTGTGCGAGAATCTTATTCATATTCAGCAAGATGAAATTTTTAAGGCAGTCTCCCATTGCAATGTTTAACTAGGTGGATCACAAGAGACAACGACAACAAAAAAGTGAGGTTTCTTAGATGACTCAAAGTCCACAACTAATATAGATTTTTTAACCAGAATTGTTGATATTTTTTTACAAAGAATAAATAAGAGATGATTATACATATGTTCATAGCTTCAAAACACAACAAATTTAAAGATAAGAAAAACAATGACATAAAGCATATCGCTTAAATTAAGATTTTGAAGCATCATTGAAGTTTAAACCTTATAATGTGCTTCCTGAAGAGGATATCTTTCGAGACCTGTTACTATCAAGGTAGAACATTTTGTGGCACAGGTTGGTATATGGAATAATTAACAAATGAAGAAGTGAAATTGCAAAGATAATTAAATTAAAGTTAATAGAGTGAATCACTCTACTATTGTTCTTCACTCCAATGTTGCCATAGAGGGCATGGATGTCCAAGCCCTTCCTCGATTGGATTTTGATCAACAAGATTAAGTACTCTTTTGCATCTTAGACATCCTCGTCTACTCCCTTGTTATAAACATCGATGAAATCATTCACAAGGTGGATAGATTAGACAAGAAACTAAATCTCCAAAAATAATAAGATAAGCACGATGAACGGACATTTGGGGATCCAAAAATCCATTTGAAGATATTGAGTAGGAATTTTATGTGGTTAACACCAAGTTTAATTAGTTGAAGCATTATTTCAATGATTATAAGTCAAAATGGGTCAAATTAAAGACAATCTCCAAAGCAATCTAAATGATTCTCATAATCTAGAGACATGTGAACTTGTAGAATTATTAACTTTTACAATGCAATTCCTTAGCGGACATGCAAATGTTTTACAATCAAACATTTTGGTTGTTGATGTCCATAGTTTAAATATTACACTATTACGAGGAGATAGCTCAACGAGGATAATAAAGAAGAGAGCTTTATATTTGGTTAAAAATGGAGAAAGGTAAGGTAAAATAAATAAAAGGGCAATAGCAACCAACCCTTATAGAAGAAGCCTGTCGGCCGCTTAAAATTGCGTCTCTTTTTTTTTTAATTTAATGGATATATGTATATTAGTTTTGAAAATAAGATTTTTAAATTTTAAAATATTAGAATGAGAAAGGACGGATCTCATTCGTTTAGCGAGCTGGATTGAACGAGCATAATATCGCGAATAACGCATCCGTTCCAAGCAATGTACACCCTACTTCGACAATATCGCTCGATCAAATAAACCACAAAATTCATGACATCCGTTCTGTCTCGCGAACCTTTACGTGGACCGACAAATTCTCCTATTTAATACGAAAAATCAAATAAGCGCTAATATTATCTCGTGCCTTAAAACTCCCTATAGAGTAAGTCTCTATAGCTTAATTACCCCTCAAATGACCGAAGTCACCCGAGAGAACTCTCGATTTAGATCGCGGTTTCTATCTTCACGAGTTAAGAGGTAGGGTTTTCAACGAAATTTAAGAGAGAGAGAATCCAATGAAAGTGAAAGCGCGCGACGGAGGAATGCTTATTTCGGGTCAAAGGAAGAAGTGTAGTGGATGTCACGGATCTCGAGGAGGACCTCGAGGACGTCCCAGACTATCCTATGGTTGGGCTTTGAATTTTAGAAAGGGATTTATTTTAAATTCAATCTTGCAAATTAATTATAGAAATTACGTTTGCATAATGTCCTGATTATGCAAACTACCTCAAAGACAGGAGGCGACACCGTATCGTACGACAACCTCTGAACCCAAGCGAGTTAAGCGCTATATCGCACAGGGGAGGCCGTGAAGCCTTAAAAGAATAGATGGAGGTTTATGTCGCACTGGCGGACTACCTCAAAGCTCCCAAGGCATTATTTAAGCTCAAAGCAGGGTTTTACTGATGTCGACAGCGTTTGTTGAAAAAGATGGTCGTGTCGCTCACCGTGCTCTAAGCTCCACGTCAGTAGTAGAATCGTGATTTAGATTTAAAATCTTAAGTTAAAGTGAGCACTGCAAGTCGTTTATTATTTTCATAGTTGGAATGCAGGTAACCGGCAGATGAGTAAAGAAAAAGAAAGCAAGAACACAGGAGCATGCTATAGCGAGCTAAACAATGAGACATGTCATGCTAAACGAGAGTATACTAAGCTCCGCAGGAAGTAATATGCTATAACAGTGAAACACGCCGAGCAGTGAGAAAGATACAGAAATGTAAAACGTGCTGCTAGTAAGAAAACATGAGAGCGTAAAACATGCCAGCAAAGATATATGACTGAAAGAAACTACTAGTACAAATATGAGATGTACTTTAAAAGAAAATATGCCAAGCGTATAACAAGAAGGAAAGTAAAGACCGTGTCACACGAGTATCGATGCTTGCTTATCCCCAGCATCGCGTTACATGTTTATTGTTATTTTATTTTTATTTTTTTTTCTTTATATTTTTTTTATTTCGTCGCAGATTATTATAGCACCAAAAGAGAGAAGAGAAGTAAAAGTAAGTGGAAAACAACCTAGCTAAACATGAGTACTATAGCATGTACAAAGAAAAGAAAGCCTCGAAAACTCAACAAGAAAAACGGACGTGAAAACGGCGAGAAAGCGATGAAGATCACGTGAAGAAAACCAAGAAAGTTGGAAAGAAAGAAAGAAACGTCCGCGGAAAACTCCGAAGTAAAGCTCACAAACGAAAACAAAACAAACCGTAAAACCGCAAAAGCACGCGAGAAACCCACATACGACACCGCTAAACTCGCGGCGAACCATAAGAAAGTCATGGGCCTCCGGAAAGAAAGACCCGTAAGACGGCGGTGTTTCGGACTCGGAGCATGTGCTAATGTCCGGACTTGAGTGCCGACTACTTGGACCGACTTTTCGCAGAAGGCGACTCTAATCCGACTCGAATAGCGCTAACCGCGACCTTTATAAATCTTCACACATTTCATTTTGGTTTGCATGCAAATAAAAAGTCCGTAGAGTAAGTAAGTCGTGCAAGTAGTGATGTAGTTTTTATATTTTTCAAACATATGTATTTTTTTGTTTTAAAACATTTCGACCACGGCCGACTATCCCAATAGTGACTAGTGCTTACGAACATTGGATCGTCGTACAGTAGAAACCCCGAGGACGGTCGAACGGTTCCGTGATTCCTCGCTCTACTCTCTATGAGTCTCCGAGTCGGCGGCCCCATTCTACGATTCTCGTAATTTTTCTCGTTTTGCAGCCTCATCCATGTCTCCACCGCACTTACAACATTAGCTGATGGCCCCATATATAACCCGAGGGGTGATATATGCACACCTACACGTCCCCACGTAGGCGTGCGTCGAGCGAAGAAACAAGGTGAAACTGGTGACGAGAGGTCAGGGAAAGGAGGACGGAAAGCGGCTCACTTAACACAATTTCGAAAAGCGAGTCGATTTCCAATAATCGGAAAACACGTAAGCTCACCCCTGACTCCCGACCGACCTCACATATCCCGTGAAAAGCGACCTAAAGGCACCATGACGCTCTCGGAGAGGATGAGGACTCAGACCCTCAGAACACACCCTTTTTCCCAAATGCAGTAGTAAAAACACGAAAAATGTACATAAAGATATCGACTAAGCCCTAGACTCTAGATCGCTGTGAGGAAGCTAGACTTAACCGAGAAAACAACTCCGTAAAGCTCGACACAAAATTTCGACACAAATCGCTAAAAATGTGGTCACAAATGCCGCAGATACAAACCCAACAACTATTGAAATTTAAACCCCTCAAACATTGTAATACAAGTTCGTCAAAAATTAAAACGCAGTCCCAAAGTAAAGGGAAACCCGAGCCCACCAAAAGGGGCAAACCGAGAGCAGCAAGGGGGGCAAAACTAGCCCATTCAAAGGGCAAAACCGAGAGGTAACAAACCACAAAACGCGTTTCTCAAGTATAGAGGGCCTCTAACATGCATTTCAAACTTCCAAGCCATACAAATAACATGGGTAAAGAGAAGCACCAACATAAAAGAGGAGCACTAACATTTACAAAGCATGCATATGAGGCTCAAACCTTCCAAACCATCATATTTTCCTTATCCATTTTTGGTTTCAAAATAGAGCTCTCAAACATTTCGCATTTTATAAAGTAGAGGCCTAAACATTTCAAATCTTGGATAATAGAAGCCATCACATTTTAAGCATATATGTAATCATAAGTGAAAGAGGAGCAACATAGTTGTGAAGTCTACACATTGAAGCTAAAGCCCTCCAAATGAAACATGTCAAGCTTAAAGAATTATTAGCAAAGGGGAGGTGTAACAATTGTAAAAGCATCCCATAATTTTAACATGCATTTTCTTAAGGCCTTCATAAATATACTTTAGTAGGATAAAGAGAGAGAGCAAGTAAGGAGGAGAATGCTACTTCCAAAGCTACCAAACTACAAGCTACACATGCCATAATGGATCTTCAAGTGCATTCAACATGCTTTAACCAAAATAGAGGGAAAGGGGAACAAGTAAGTAGCTAAAAACCTTAAGGCTTCCATCAAACATGCAAACATGAAAGACCACCATTCACCCCATTCCTCTATAGCTAAGGAGAAAGGGGAGTAACTCTGCACATGTAAACTTCACACCAAACATATGTCAAACATGAAAGAATATGGGCAAGGCAAGTCGATGATTCCAAACCAAAGAAGCTAAGCTTAGGAAAAGCCTAGTCAAAGCAAACCCAACACATTCCAGCTTACCAAACATTCTTTCCTTTCTTCACATTCCCTTTTTTCTCTATCTCATGCGTACCATTTAAAACTTTCATCTCACGAAGCTTACCACTAAAGCAAGTTATATCCAATGCCATGCTTCATGTAATATGTAGCAAGAAATAGAGGAATAGAGAGTAGAAAGAGGAGCTAGCTAAGCCATAAATTCCACCAAAAGTATTTCAAAGTAAAGCATGATAAATGCTAGGACTAAGTAAGCTCATACCTCGATGGAGGATTAAACAACCCAACACCACAACCCAACAGGCAAGTAAGGAAACAGAGACGGTCCAAGTTCAAAACCGAGCAAACAAGGCTCCGTAAAAGCTCGGGGCAAGGAGCTAACAGCACTTCCTCACGTCACACACACACGCAAACTCAAAACCGTGAGCGGAAGAGAGGAAGAGTAGAGGAAAGAGGGGGAGAAAAGAAAATAGCAGCACCTTCTTCCCAACAGAAATTCGGCCAACCCCTAAAGCTCCCCCAAAATGGGGTTTAAATAGCAACAGAAGGAGAAGAAGGCTAGCTAAACTCAACAGGCTCAATCCGAAAAGAAGACAAGCCCGATCCATTACCCCAGGCAACCTGCAGGGAGAAAACTCGAGAAGAGGAGAAGCAGACATCGGGAAGAAGGAGCATTTCCCCATTCGTGCCAAGGGATAGGAGCGACAGACGCCGAATGCTCGAAGAGGAAAACCCGCGGCCTCGAGAAGGAGGAGCTCGAGCAGGGTGTCTCGTGAGGTCAATCCCTCCAGCGTGGAGGAGACGCAATGGTCTCGTCTCGGGCGAGACGATACGAGCGAGAGGCGGGAGCTAGGGCTCACGCGCCCGAATGGGAGAGAGTCGCGGGAAGGAGAGGGGCTCGGTGCGTGAGAGAAATAAGGGTTTTGGGTTTAAAGGGTTTAAAAAGGATTTAAAAAGAAAATAAAATTTATTTTAATAAAAAAAACGGCAAATTTCGCGTCACGAGCCCGAGCTCGAAAACATAGCAAGTTATATGTTCTTTCCTAGCAAATTCGACGTCCCGGATGCAACGGCGCAGTCCGTTTCACGATTCGAGGTTGTTCGAAGAACCTCGTCACCGGTAGAGCTGAAAGTGCGTTAAATCCGATCTAGCTGAAACTCTGACTTTGATGTCGCTCGTTCTGGCATCCTGGCTTCTGATCCTGATCCGTCACGGAGAATTTGAAGACGTCGAGGCCGGAGCTCGAGAAATTTGTGTTCGGTAGTGCAGAAAATGTGCACGAGGCTATCCTAAGGTCCAGTGGTTCTATAGGAACTCGATTTGGAGTCCTAATGCCAATTCCAACCCACCTGCCGTAAGCTGAGGTCGAATTTCTTCCGGATTCCAAAAGAATGTCGAAGTGGTTTCGAGCATTCTAAAAACGAGGTGGGCCCATTGCTAAGAATCTAAGATCGTCGGGGAAGCTCCTAAAGCTAGAACCCTAAATCCTAGGAGAAAAACTAAACCTCAACAAAAGTGAGGTCAACAAAGCCCCGTCTACTTTTAATCTTTTTCACATTCAATTAATTACAAAAAAAGCTCTACATCCCTTTTTTTCATAATGCCCACTTTTCCGTTCACAATTGAAAGAACGAATTCACTTTCTCCTTAATTTCTAACGCCCGGTGCACTCAAGTGAGATCACTAAGCAAGCATGGGCAAAAAAGTGGGACTAAGTAGGTGATCTCATTTTTGAGAGAAGCAGTGTCACAGTATGTCGTAGCTTGGCATTACATAGCCCCACTAAACAACTTAATATAGCACCATCTCACTCAGATGAGAGCCATCAACTCATCCTTACTCTATGCATATACTCAAACGTTTACCAGAAAGTCTGACTAAGAAGCCTGAGAAATGATTAATGAAAGATAAAATGAGTTAAATTTCTAAATAAAAAACAAAAATTATGGGATGGTCCTTTGTTGTAAAACATTTTATCATTTATTAATAAGGCATACAAGATGCTAGGGGCACCATTCAACCATAGAAGTGAAAAGAATAAACCCAACCAAAAACCTTAAATAGAAACAAGGAATTAATTTCTTTAAACCCTTTTACTATACTCAAATAGGCTTTGAAGCTAGGGGAACTAATGTGGAATGAAAATTCACACCCTCTCCCCTTTCTTTGATCCATCAAGCATCATACAAGAACTATCAGATGACATAGTTTTAAACGAATGTCATAAGAGCTAGTGTAACCCAAAGTTGGGAATACAAAATGTGCATGTTAAGTAAATCAATCCTTGAGATCAAGGCACATAAAATTTGCGAAGCCAGTGGAGGCAATGAACCGTGGAGATCCCATATCAAATAGGACCAAAAAGAGGACAAGGAAGGCATTAAACTCAAGTGGTTGTTAGCAACCTTTCCAACACATCAGGCTTCACATATTGGGGTGGATTGTTTATATTTTTTCTTTTATCTAACCAATCTCATATTCTCTTCTCGATCAAGAAGTATCTTCTAAGATAAGTAATTTTGTAACTTACAATCATTCAAACTATGAACATCATTAGAGACTAAGGTCCAAAACATTATAAAAATTAGATTGATCTTGGAAACTCCAAAACTAACTAAAGAAAATAAAGAGCGTATAATTTTTTGAAAGATAAACTAAGATTGAAATGGAAAACATCACCATATAAACTTAAGCAAAAACGCAATAAAAAAAATATATAAAATAAAAAAAATTCTGCATAAAAAAGAACTATGCCTCACTAAGAATGTCAAAATAGCTCAATGCTCGCAAACAAATCTCTCAGCCTTTGGAATCAGGTCAATGTTCTCAGAAAACTACTATGAGGCTAGAGTTCATATCTGCCTTCTTCTTAGATAAACTAGTGGAGCTTGAATTAAAGATTTGGCTCATTTACTAAATGAGTCGAACAAGAACAAAAGAGCAGATGGACACACACATATACATACATATCTATACGTAAAATAAATTTAAATGTGCGTGTGTGCGTGCATGTACGCGCAAACCTTTAAATTTACTTTAGATTCTTCAAAACGAAAATCACGATTTTTCTATATAGTATCAACAGGCCGTCATGTTCGTGCATAAATAGTGATAGCCTCAATAATAAATGACTTTAAAAAGAAAAAAGATTTTCCACTCAATGATGAGCTTGCGCCCATTTCTGTTGAGCTTGGTTGCTCATGAACAAAGCTGAAGAAAATTTCAGCTCGTTCATATCGCCTTATTTACACCGCTATACCTTACAAGCAATGTCTTCCAAGCATTAAATCTAACTTCAGAATCTAAACAGAGCATGATGATCAAAAGCGAGAAACGTAACCAAAACACTAGTCAGGAACCTCATGAAAAAGGCATTTGTCATTTTCCCGTTCATATCCGGCCGCCGCGATTGATCCCATCCTCGAACCCAGCTTGAGACGTCCGTGCATGCTTCCTCCGTCACCTGCGCAGCCAATGCTGTGGGGGCTTGGAGGCCTCCCCTTCAACACCGCCATTCGTTCCTCCACATAATTGCCCCAACTCTCGCCGGCGAGCACCGCCTGCATAAAAGCCCTTGCTCTCGTGGCACAATTCCATAGATCATTGCAAGTGTCCTCCGAGGTTAGGGAATTTTTATTCGGTCCGGACAGCGTACGTCGTAGCAAGGCTCCGTGCTCAATAAAAATGCGCCACGTGGATTTCTGACCCCATCACAGCACGTTTGAAAAAAAGCGTTTTTTATCTCAATCTCTCGCCGACCCGACCCGACCCGAGCAGAAATTTGCCGAAATTTTGTCGCTTTATTTTCCCCCAAATCATAAAGGCGTTTTTGTCTCCATTATATTTAGGATGCGACATTTAGGGTTTTGTCTAACCTACCTTGTGTCGTGGAGCTGCGGAGTCGAAATTTGATTTTTGGAGGGACGACGCAGAGAATGAGGTGGATTTTTTATTCATGGAGGTGCTTGAGATTCCTTGGATGAGGGTAGAAGCAAGTGAAGATGGATTTAGAAGATGATTATATAAATTATCGTTTACATTCCGCATTCGTAAAATTTAGGTTTTATTGTCTTATAAGTTCTGTTTTATTTAGAGAATTTTGTTTTTGGTATTATTAGTAGTTTTATTTAAGTTCGTAATTCGAGCATTATTCGAGTAACACCGAAAGCGACACTCGTAAAAGTTTTCTACGCTTTTAATTTAATGTAGGAGTTGACAATGTTTTGGTTTGATTTTAATAACATTTTGGCATTAGTATTACTGATTATATTTACGTTCGCTTTGTAACATCTAGGTTTTATTTTCTTATAATATTTGTTTTATCACGGAGTTATGTTTTTCGCTAAAAATACAAGCTATAAAACACTTATAATATTTCTCAAATACAACGGTACGCGAAGAAATACGGACTTTAAACGTGTCGTATTGTAGTTTATTTTGCTCTGTGCAAGATATTGGATGATTTTTTACCGTGTTTATGACGGTTTATTCCAAATTACCCCGGCAAGGTTTAACGATCAAATCGTAAATGCTCTAAGAGTGTTTTTTCCAAGCTTATTCTGTCATCGGAAAATACTTTATTACGCTTTATTCGAAAATCAAATATTGTCATTAACGATTATGAAGGCAAAAATACAACTCTAGAATAAAAAGATAATACAAAAATATAACAAAAATAAAATTGAACGGTGCGTAAAATACAACTCCGAAAATACAAGAATACATCAACAAGACAACCGGAGATATCTAATACGTCCATCTTTACGATTTAACTTTATTGTATTCGAACAATATCTATGTTGTTTTACTGGTCGTATTCGGCAACGTTCCGCCCATTGTTGGAATAAAACGCGGAATATTCTAATACAACGAGCGCGGTAGTATTAGAGATATTCCGCACTCCTATACAATACAACAAAGTGCGACTTAACTCTCGTTGTATTCGAACGATACCTATGTTATTTTAGGGTCAGTATTTAGTCATGCGACGCCGAGCGGTATTTTTTTTCGTTGTATCAACGGCGATATACTCGAACTCAACACGCTTAAATCGTAGATGGATGTATCATAGATCTCTACTTGCATCGTGGAAATATCATGGTATTTTTTTAGTTGTATCAATAAACATTTTCGAATAAATAATCAAAGATATTCAGTGTTGTTTTGTTAATGAAAATAGTTATATATTAATGTAATACTTAAAAGTTTATATTAGAGAAAATAATAATTTTAAAAATTGCATTATTATCAAAATTTTAATATTACTAATCGCATAATTTTAATAGAGGTTAATAAACTCTAAAAACAATAAGAATATCACTCGTATACAACCACAAACGTCTACTATAGTGAGTAAAAGCGGTCGTATTAGAATATTCCTCGTTTTATTCATGTAACAAACAGGTCAGATTGAATATTCCGCGTTTTACTACAACTCGTTGGAATACGACAGCTATACGACGGAGATATAATTTGAATACAACAGAGTTAAATACTCCAATTCAAGCTTCGTTTTGTAATCGAGAAAAGTTATATACTTATGTAATACGTAAAAGTTTATATTAAAGAAAATAATAATTACAAACAATTGCATAATTATAAAATTTTAATATTACAATCGCGTAGAATTTAATATCATCTAATACACTCTAAAAACGATCGGAATATTACTTGGATACAACCGCGCTCGGCATGATCGGAGCTAAAGCGGTTGTATCGGAATATTCTTCGTATTATTCATGAAAAACGCCGGTTAGTATTGGAATACGACTTGAATATTCCAATACAACCGCTTTAGCTCCAATCATGCCCGAGAGCGGTCGTATCCAAGTAATATTCATATCGTTTTTAGAGTGTATTTGATGATATTAAATTTACGCGTATCGTAATATTAAAATTTTCAAGAACTATGGTAAAAAATATTTTTTTTAAATTGTCTTGCTCTTTGAAATTCGGCGCCAATGCCCAGGAAATACAATCGGAAACGAAACGTCTTGTCGAGTACTTTTCCTGAGGAATACTACGCACCACTTTTTACCGGTCCAAAATTAAAATTTCTAGTGGTTTCGAGTATTTCGTTCTCTAGTCGAGTAGAGAAGAACGTTATCCAGACTTCCGAAATTTACGTCGATGGAAGCAGAGAACACAGATGATGGAGTCGAAGATATGATGGAAACAGAGGTTCTACGAATGAGGAGCAACAATCCGATCGACCTACGCGAAGACCAAATACAAGAAAAAGAATAAGGGATCTGGCAGAAATGGTCACCTAGCGACGGCTCGTCGAGGTACTACTCGTAATCTACCTTCGTATTTTTATTAGCGAGATAAGCATTATTATACTTAAACTCGAAACAATACCGAAGTACAAGCCGAACATTCGTAATATGATCCGAATACGACCTAAATAAAATCGAGGAACTTCCAAATGTGTAACCTAACCGCAAGCCAAAACATCTAAACACAATAATATTCATATAAACAATAAATGTTACGAAAATAAACCGAGCGTAGAAATAAAATTGAAATAAAATCAAAAAACAACTAGAACAAAACTCGAAAAACTCTTAAAACTACAATAATACAACTAAGGCTTTTTTTTTGTTCTCAGGGTTTCTTAACTCGATAAACATGAGTCGTAGATGCTCGGCCGTCCTCTCGCGAGGGAGTTACTTCGATGTGGTCGGCTCTAGCCTCTCGAAGCTGTCATGAGTAATCTCGACAGATCGAATATTCGCCGGCTTCTTTGATTCGCCTCCGTATCCCCGTGACAATATTCTCACTCGCAAATACTACGGTGTCGGAGGCATGACAAAATGTTGTTCAAATTAGGTGGGAAAGAGCTTAGATTGCCGCTCGATGAAATTGCACTTTTAATCGGGATGGCAAACAGAGGACCAATGCCGAAGTGGAAGCTACGTCCATCGGCGACAATGAATGCCGTTAACATAAAGGACGTACTATTAGTGTATGCAAGAGGGATACTTCGATCCCATTCGAGAACCTCTACATAAAATATCTCGTTGTCAAACTTATTTTTTCCATCAAGTAATTTCAGCTTTTCCTTCGGACCTTCGATGCCTACGGTGATAATTTAGAGTCATTCTCCTCATACAACCGGCCTCGCGGCTATCTCGTGAATATCTTTTAGAGCGCATCAACGCAACTTGCCATTAAAATTAGACCGAATCGCTCAATCGGCTACATAAATGGGTTTCTGTTTTTGTTAACGGTTAGTATCTTATTTAATCATTCTATTTACTTTATCGATCGGATCGGTAATGCTAATGTTACATCGATTCCACGCAGCTTTCGTTTTCGAGCACACTTCTCCGACTGCTCTCCCGCAGCTCCCAATGCTAGACCAAGAATGTCATGCGGTGGCCAAGGTCCCTTAAGTGGAACTCGTCACAAGCCGACCTATTCTTCAAGCGTTAAACACCGAAATAAAGGAGTCACTCCCAACGTTCTAACGAAGTACTAGCCGTGTAATGGTTAATAAAACATTTCATACCTCGTTGAAACTCGTATTTAGGTGCAAGACAAATTCAAGTGATGTTACCGCCGATGAACTTATGTGGATTGCCAACCCGGACGAGAGCCTTCCAAACCTGGCCCAAGTTCAACAAACCGAACTTCTATCCCCCTCTTCACCTTCATTTTCTATCTGGTGGAGTTCCCGCAGATAATAACACCATTTCTTCGCTCCTAGCTACCATGACTCGCAACATCGAAGTTATGAATGAATTAGTCGCACGTCGGAACAATGTGTACAAGCAATATCAAGGAAACTTCGACACCGTAAATGTCGGGTCTGACGGGCCGCAGCTGCAAATGTCCGAGCCGAGCCAAAAGGTCGATGGGATCGAGCAACATTTATCAATCAAAGAACCCGAAGTGGCTAGAGAATTCTACCCAAGTGGCCGCACCGTAAGTCCCTACCGCCGAAGACCCTACTTTTGAAATCCCTACCGCCGAAGCCGATTCTTTCGGAGACACTACGGCCGTACTCGAAGAACCTACTACCGAATTTGGAGACTCTATTTTGGAGACCCTACCGCCGAATTCGAAGACCCTATCGCTTTACTCGTAACAACCTCGTTGAAGTCCCACCCAATGCGATGAAAATATCATGGGAGGTCACACCTCCCAATCCGGAGAGGGGCGAGGAGGAGGACACTCGCCATACCGCAGGTCGAAACCGATGTTCATGATCGTGCTGATGCAAGCACTATCCATACCTAGCTTGATGCGCAGGGTGAAGCGCCGACGCAGTCGGGTGAAGAGGGTTGTGAGATCACCTTTCACATCCTTTCAATTCAAAAGAAGGAAGACGGTGAAGGATACAACGGACGAGCGTACCCCTCACCGAGAACAAAACCCCTCGCACGACATATCCGCATTAATCGAGAAGATTATTCAAGAAACCAACGATGAAGAGACACGACAAAGGGATGATGCACCGGCTCCGGACAGTCCAGCCCCCCCCTCACCTGTGTCTTTGACCACTCCAACTCCACAGGAAGTTGCACCCAGCGACCCGGGTACTTCGAAATCATTAGTGTTGTATCAACCGGAATTACCCGTGCCTCCCCCAGTGGTATTTCTATAAATATTACTAAATCCATTTATATATGCTTCTATTTAAACATCATACATTAAAGTTCGAGTTCATTTCGTGCACAGAAGAAGAGTTGAGAGACATAGCAACGTATCCTCGGTAGAGACCTTATCGCAGATGAGCAGCGCCATGTAATCGAAAAGTTTTCGACAAATTATAAGAATCCGTACGTGCACCAACTTTTATATAATGTTTTTCACATATCTTTAATACATAATCGACATTAAATGGGGTCGATTTTAATGCGGGAGTGATATCATCATAAATCAACGCTTCTTGTTGTTAGATCGCGGGATGATGGACGACTTGCTTTTTAATGAGTATATCTGAGTAATGATCATGTCGATGCCCTCGCCGCCATCTTGTACCAAATGAAGAGGATGCATCCCACCAAGTACCGTAAATACCTTTATGTTACCCCATTATTTCGGGTAATGCCCTTAGTTTAGTTTGTTCGACATATTAATGAATGACATTAAAATTTTAACTAAATATCGTTTCCTACAGAGTTATCATAAAATGGATGGCGACCCTTATCAATTTCTCGTCACACATCACTCCCACACGGTATCTAACTCGGATTTTATATTTTTTCCTATTGTGCATAATTCTCATCGGGTGTTGTTGGTTTGCGATCTAAAAAATAAAAAGTGGCGAATATACGATTCTCTACTCCAACGACATACACAAGGATATTTGCAAAGACTTTCGTGAGTATATGCGTGGATGCGTAATTTAATTCTCGACTCAGTGTAGATTAAATAGTAACCGTTATATCGCACTTTGTAGATCAAACTATTTACAGGCTTAACCAGCCGAATGCTTCAAGAATAGGAAACCCGCGCATGCGGGTGCGGCTCACGTCAAAGGTATTCCTGCATGACAGACGAACAGCCGTTGGATCGCGGCATGTTTGTTCGCAAATATATTGAAAGACTAACCCGTGCTACTCCCGACCGACCGGAAGCGAGAGCGGACCGGCAAGCCGAAATGCCGTGAATCCGCGCTCAACTAGCATATGACCTCTCGCATGTGGTTTCCTTCGTTATTAAATACAATCGAAAAGAATTCGACAGTGATTGAAATTGGTTTATTGCTTTAAGTCTATTGTTGGTTGTCGATACTATGTATGGTGGTTGTTTCGATGGAAAATTCCAATGCTTCATTTCTTTTGTCATTTTTTGCGTGTATCGGAGAAATTATATCAATGTTCATTGTGCCTCGACTTGGATTTGCAGCTTATTTCGTAGCTTATTACGATGTATCGATGAATCTTTACAGTATTTATTACAGTTTCTTCCAAATGAAGACCCAACTCCGGAATAAAACTAGAATAATACAAAAATACAACTAAAATAAAACAGTAGAGAGACGGGACTTTTAATGGTTCACAAGATACAACTCTGAAAATACTACAATACATCTACGAGATCGCTATTTATTTCTGGTGTATAGTGGATGATATCGGCGTCGTATTCGGGTCATGAAGTACCGATGAGTTGGAGGAACACGCGGAAAATTCCAATACAACAGGCGTTGTCCGGAATAAAACAAAGAATATTCCAATACAACCGCTTTACCTCCAATCATGGCGAGCGCGGTTGTATCTAAGTAATATTCCCATCGTTTTTAGAGCGTATTATGTGTTATTAAATTTAAGCTCGATTGTAATATTAAAATTTTAATAATTATGCAATCTTATCTAAAAATTATTTCGTTTCTTATAAACTCTTAAGTATTACGTATGTAAATTTTATATATTACAAAAAACACCGAATACGGTGGACGTATCTTCGAAACATTTTGCCGAATACAACTCGAGCGTAAATTTAATAACACATAATACACTCTAAAAACGATCTGAATACTACTTAGATACAACCGTGTTCCGCCATGTTTGGAGTTAAAGCAGCTTTATCGGAATATTCCTTGTTTTATTCATGGACAACGCCGGCCGTATTGGAATATTCGTCGTGTTCCTCCAACTCGTCTTGCTTTCGTTATCGAATAAGATCCAAAAAGAGTTTTTTTATATTAAATATTTATAATACATTTTTTTTATTAAATATACTCTTTTGCATAAAGAAAAAAAGTGTATTTTTAAATTAAATTCCGCGCCATCGTCGAGGAAAGCTACGCACCTAATACTACTCCAATGTCGACGAAATACAACCGGAAATGAAACGTCTCGAGTACTTTGCCCGAGGAAAGCTACGCATTTATATCGCTCCAATGCTCTAGGAAATACAACCGGAGACGAAACGTCTCGAGTACTTTGCCCGCTACGCATTTAATAAGCTTCTAAAAAATTTAAATTTTGAGGTTTTCAGAGTATTGCGTTTTCTAATCGAGTAGAAAAGAACATTAGAAGATACGATGAAATCAGAAGACCAAAAAAAGAAGAAGGGGACTAGCAGCAAAATGGTCACCAACGACAGTTCGTCGAGGTAATAGTCTTAATCTACATTCGTTTTTTTATTAGGAGATAAAGATTCTTATACTTAAACTCCGAACAAGCATCAAGTACAACTTGGATAAGCCGCCATACAATCTTTCCTCTTTTAGAAATAAACTCTTAATTTATCGCAATCTTTCCTCTTTTAGAAGTCTCACTCTATAAGAAAGCTTTCCTCTTTTGGGTGATATCCGGATAAGCCGCCCTACAATTCAACTAGCTATATATTACATTGTTATTTTGTTGCAATTCTACATTAACCTTATAATTTTTGTCTTCATTTTCTAAACAACAAGGGAGCCGCGCATTTATTCACTTCCACCCGACCTTTTGAGGATATATCATCGAAAATGATCTCTGTCTCTCCATCACCTATAAGAGATATTAGAAATTTTCGGAAAACGTGAGTATAATTTATTATGGAATTATCATTTTTACTAATTTGCCATACCTCTTTCAATCATTATTGGTCTCTTTTTAGGTGCAAAAAATTTCATGCAACATGTTCATCAAAAAGGGTAGGAAAATACATGGTCTTTGAAGATTGGGGCATGAACTGGCACGACAAGCAAGGATATTTAAGATTTCTTCGTAGTTGTGCCGATAGCGAAAATAACAATGCTCTCTTCTTGCTTGGATTGGTAAGCGGTAAATATTTATTGAATTTTTAATAAAACAATTCTCAATATTCATTTATACTTTATATATGTATTATAAAGCAATGTTCATCAAAGATAAATATCTCAATATTTTAGGAGGAGATGTGAAATCAAGAAAGAATCGAGATTGGTTTACATTATCTCCTCGATAACTGCAAGTCAAGGGCATCTTTTTTCCAAATATACCGCGGGCTTAGTGTTGCTACGTGAAGAGACATCTCGCGCGCATGGGATCGATCTTTTCGAACGAGATATCGAATAAAGTACATCGTTGTCGGAAAGGTTTCAAGAATCTTCCATACAATGAGTTGGAAAAATGGTCCGTTCTACCATTTATTCATCGCAACAATTTGTTATGTGGACAACCAACTTTGGAAGTTCGAAAATACATGGCTAAGTGAAGACCTCGTGGAAAGAAGATTCTGCTAAATGATCTTTGCAAATGGATGCATGAATATGTAATGTTTTTCAATATGAGTTTTTTATCAATATGATGTAAGCAGGGGCTGAAATTGTAAACTTTTGATCTAATCTAATCATGCCCTATCGTGGTTGTGTCCTACTAAAATTACCATCGTTTTTAGAGTGCACTATCTAGTATTAGAATTACGCAATTCGTAATATAATTATGCAATATTATCTAAATATTATTTCCCTTATTGTAAACTTTTAAGTATTACGTTAGTGTATAAATCGTTTCAATTACAAAAGAAGACCGAACATGTCGGACTTCTTCTTCCAAACCGTTTCGTCGAATACAACTCAAAATATTCCCCGATATATCCAAGATAAAACCGAGATCAATGATAAATCGACGTGCGATTTTTCTCGTGGTGTATCGGGATTATATCGCCGTTGTATTTCGGTCGTAGTGCCGACGAGTCGGAGTAAAACGCGGAATATTCCAATACAACCGACGTTGTTCGAGAATAAAACAAGGAATATTCCAATACAACATGCCTTTACCTCCAATCATGAACGAGCGTGGTAGTATCCTCAAGTAATATTCCCATCGTTTTCGAGAGTGTACTAATTCGGTATTAGAATTACACAATTCGTAATATTAAAATTTCGACAATTATGCAATTTTATCTAAATATTATTTCCCTTATCGTAAACTTTTAAGTATTACGTTAGTGTATAAATCGTTTCAATTACAAAAGAAGACCGAACATGTTGGACTTCTTCTTCCAAACCGTTTGCCGAATACAACTCAAAATATTCCCCGATATATCCAAGATAAAACCGAGATCAATGATAAATCGACGTGCGATTTTTCCGTGGTGTATCGGGATTATATCGGCGTTGTATTTCGGCCGTAGTGCCGACGAGTTGGAGTAAAACGCGGAATATTCCAATACAACCTAGCGTTGTTCGTGAATAAAACAAGGAATATTCCAATACAACGGCTTTCTACCAAATCATGCCTCGACGCGGTTGTATCTAAGTAATATTCCGATCGTTTTTAGAGTGCATTATACGTTATTAAATTTAAGCTCGATCGTGATTTTAAAATTATAACAATTGTTTAACTTTATCTAAAAATTATTTCCTGATTATAAACTTTTAAGTATTACGTAAGTATGTAAATTTTTTCAATTACGAAAAAAGACTCAACACGTTGGACCGTTTCTTCGAAACAGCTTACCTAATACAAATCTCAAAAAATTCTCCGATATTTTCACAATGTAATCCGGAGATCACCGATAGATCTTTGTGCGAGTTATCTGTGGTGTATTGGGATTATATCGGCGTTGTATTTCGGTCGTAGTGCCGACGAGTTGGAGTAAAACGCGGAATATTCCAATACAACCGGCGTTGTTCAGGAATAAAACAAGGAATATTCCAATACAACGGCTTTCTACCAAATCATGCCTCGACGTGGCTAGTATCGTAAGTAATATTCCGATCGTTTTTAGAGTGTATTATATGTTATTAAATTTAAGCCGATCGTGATTTTAAAATTATAACAATTGTTTAACTTTATCTAAAAATTATTTCCTTGATTATAAACTTTTAAGTATTACGTAAGTATGTAAAATTTTTTCAATTACAGAAAAAAGACTCAACACGTTGGACTGTTTCTTCGAAACAGTTTGCCGAATACAGCTCAAAAAATTCTCTGATATTTTCACAATGTAACTGGAGATCACTGATAGATCTTTGTGCGAGTTATCTGTGGTGTATTGGGATTATATCGCCGTTGTATTCGGGTCGTAGTGCTGACGAGTTGGCGTAAAACGCGGAATATTCCAATACAACCGGCGTTGTCCACAAATAAAACAAGGAATATTCCAATACAACGGCTTTCACCAAATCATGCCTCGCCGCGGTTGTATCTAAGTAATATTCCGATCGTTTTTAGAGTGTATTATATGTTATTAAATTTAAGCCGATCGTGATTTTAAAATTATAACAATTGTTTAACTTTATCTAAAAATTATTTCCTGATTATAAACTTTTAAGTATTACGTAAGTATGTAAATTTTTTTCAATTACGAAAAAAAGACTCAACACGTTGGATCGTTTCTTCGAAACAGCTTGTCGAATACAAATTTCAAAAAATTCCCCGATATTTTCACATTGTAATCCTGGAGATCGATGATAGATCTCGTGCGAGTTATCTCTCGCCGTATCGGGATGATATCGGCGTTGTATTCGGTCGTAGTGCTCGACGAGTCGGCGTAAAACGCGGAATATTCCAATACAACCTGGCGTTGTCCACGAATAAAACAAGGAATATTCCAATACAACGGCTTTCTACCCAATCATGCCTCGACCACGATCGTATCTAAGTAATATTCGATCGTTTTTAGAATGTATTATATGTTATTATATTTAAGCTGATCGTGATTTTAAAATTATAACAATTGTTTAACTTTATCTAAAAATTATTTCCTTGATTATAAACTTTTAAGTATTACGTAAGTATGTAAATTTTTTTCAATTACAAAAAAAAGACTCAACACGTCGGATCGTTTCTTCGAAACAGTTTCATTCGAATACAAATTTCAAAAAATTCCCTGATATTTTCACAATGTAACTGGAGATCAGTGATAGATCTTTGTGCGAGTTATCTCTCGCCGTATCGGGATGATATCGGCGTTGTATTCGGTCGTAGTGTCGACGAGTTGGAGTAAAACGCGGAATATTCCAATACAACCGACGTTGTCCACGAATAAAACAAGGAATATTCCAATACAACGGCTTTCTACCCAATCATGCCTCGCGCTGTTGTATCTAAGTAATATTACAGTGGTTTTTCGACTGTATTATCTGTGATTAATACAATGCAACGAATTGGGGATAAAAAACACAACTTAAAGGGTAAAACACAAGGAGACCAAAAAAGGTAACTGAATAAATCAACCATAAGCAATCTGTCTGTCATTCAATAAAATCAAAAACTATGTTCAAACAAATTATCCTATATGTTCATTAAGCATCGTAGAACAATTCTTTAAGCAAGCCTAGAATTCATCGTCCGCATTCATTAAGCATGCTCGTGTATGTCTCTACGTTCGCAGATGGAGGCAGCTCTGGAGTAATATGAATAAAAAAATTGTAAACATCACGGATCGAATAGTAAATAAATAGCCTCGTCCACATTATAATTTACCCGACTTAAGGGAGCCGACGTTCCAAACCGCGCTTGCCTCGTTTTGGAAAACTCAGTAGCATCACTGGACCGCATCTTTATCCGTTCCTACATAAAATTCGACACTTTATGACGGAGACAAGATAAGTTTTAGAAATAAAAAATATTTCAACAAACTAAACTTACTTTTTCTTTTCATATTTTTTTCCCAATATCCTTTTAATCTCGAATTAGATATCCCTTTAGGACGCACCTTTACCGGGTCATTCGGATTTCTCTCTTTACATGTGGTCTTCTTCTTAGCTTGTTTTTGCCTTTTGTCGGGTTCTCTCCCATGTAATATTTCATCAGGCGTCAAGTGTTAGTTTGTTTAGTGTATCTAAGCACAAACTTCTCAAAGAACTTCATGGCCTTGCGTTCTTCGTACTTATCCGGTACGCTAATTTATGAACACGTGTGCGATATATAAGACCACTTCGAGACGATCGGCAACATTCGAGACCCCTTAAGATGTTGATATTCCAAACTTTCGTATATGTCTCTTTTGCATGTGTACACCATCGAAGTAATATGTGTTTCTCGTAAATTTTGTACACGTTATCATGCCGAAGAACCCTTAGAGCGCGAGCACACAAGTAACCCCATCATTTCAAATTTTTTACAACCGCACGCGATATCCAAATTAGCTCCGTCTAGTTTCACAATCCAAGATTTGTCTCGTGTCTCTATTATCGAAGGTTCTTATGTGAAATCTCGAATCATTGTTGGCAAATCCTTCCAAAGCAAGTCCACCCAAACCATGAAGAAACTCGACTCAAACTTCGAGCATAAATTCCGCGTGTAAAGTAAAGCAACCCGCCTCGTAACGAGGCCGCATTTTATCGCAGTGACAATAGCAGATCGCTCGCATCGAAATCCTCATCCTTCTCATTTCTTCGCCAAGTTTTAGCAATATGTTCAAGGGCCGGAAAACATTCAGCTACCGTGCTTGTTGGCTTGCGTAAACTATGACTGATGTTATTAATCGACTCACTCCTCTCGCGTAGATAGGATCCCCATTCCGAAAATGTCTTTATCGAATGTCGTCGACCAACGATGCCTTATATTATACAATTCATCCAACCATACATTTTCCCGAAGTTCTCCTATCTCAATCATTTCTGCCCAAGTTTCTTCGAATTCGACCTTCGAGTCACATCTACGCATGCATTTAAAAAAGAGATCGTGTACTATCTTGTTTTTCCCGTAACCACAATGCACTTTTCGAAGATAATTTTTCGTATATATGCCATCGACATAATCTATGTCTAGTGTGCGGCAAGCACTCTTGGATTGCTCTACTCATCGCTTCGATCTTAGTCGGTGAATATTGTGATCGGGTGCTTGTTATTCATTATACCGGATAAGGGCTTTGAATAACCACTCGAAGGACTCGATCGTTTCATCCGACAAAAGCCAACCGCAAAAGCACATTCGCCAATGGTGGTTCACACCGACAATCCACGCACAACATAGTTGTATTTATTCAGCCTATAGCTTGTGTCAAATATTATGACATCACCAAAGCAATCATAATCGAGTCTCGGACATCCCATCACTCCATAAGAAATTCAACAAACCGCCCGACTCATCAATTCGACGTCCCACGCAAACATCGGATCCCCGGCTCGCCGTGCGGCTGAATAGTCAGAGTGAGGAATTAGCATCCCCAAGTTCAATGTGTAATCTTCTCTCTCTTGTAAGAGATTATATGCATCCCTCTTCGTACAGCCTAGGTTCTCCACTCCACCAACTTCTGGCTAGGAAGCTAAACGCATCGGTGGTTCTAATCCCTCGCTTTCGACATTAATCCGAGGACATCCGCACCGATGTCACTCATCTTTCTACTCGAACGCAATAGGTGAGTGTCGCCAACATTCGCCAACGGATGGTTATGACTTTCTATGAATTTCTTTACCGACCAGCTCCTCGACATCAACGGCATATCGGATCATGGCAGGACAACTGGCCCTCGTATCCGCCGCTCGTACCTCACCGATACATCGTCCTTCAATTCTCTCTTCATACTCAGCCTTACCACAAACAAACTCCCTCGTCTCGATCCTCCTCGAATCTCGGCCAATAACCAATGTGGTCCTTTCGCACAAGAAATCCAACAATGTGTGCATAGCACAATATTTTTCATGTGCCGCCTTCTCATCATCGATACCACATTAAGCAATATGTTTACCAAAGGATCATTGGAAGCACTGTCTCTCGGGTATCCGCAATCGAATCGGGATTCGAATGCTCGGTATCACTATACTTAACAACCAATAATACAAAAATCATATCATGATAAGCACCACAAGAACACCATAATAATAAATATAAAAGCATTGGTGTTTTTCGGGTTTATCACTAATAATACACCCAAACTAAGTAGAGTATCGCCTTCAAATTACCTAAATAAAACCACAAATAAATCAAGCAAAGTTACTCTTAAGATACCGCCCGAATACCACCACAAAATTACAAAATTAACACCACGTACCGCCGAAAAAAATACTTAACAAGTATACTTTTCCGAGACTACATGAATACACCTATAATATTACCAAAATACCACCATGTCTCACTATAAAAGAAAAATCGACATTACTCTTTTGAAAATACTGGCATACTAGCGTAATAAAACAAGAATAGAACAAATGAAACGCATCCTCCACCAAACTACTAGAATGCTACCTTCAAATTGCCGAAATCCGAAGCAAACTTAAGTTACTCTTAAGAAACCGTCCGAATACCACGACAAAATTACCAAAATAACACCACATACCGCCGAAAGAAGACTCGACAAATATACTTTCCCGACACTACCCGAATACACCTATAATATTACCCAAAAAATACCATGGTTCTTTAAGAAAATAACTCGACGTTGCTCTTCGAATCTACAAGCATACTACCTTAATAAAACTTAAAAACAACGAAACCGTAACTAAACATCGCATACAATAAAATTTACCAACCCGAGGGATTTGTTCGTCGCAGCTAAACTAGTCGAGAATCTTGTTCGTCCAATATATTTTGAGATTCGAACTCAATGTCGACTTGATCGGTGGTTTTTCGTGCGAACGGTAGCATTCTTTAGCTTTAGGTTAGAATCAAATTTCAGCTCCTCGCCTTCACGACAGCGTACGTCGAGAAAACCCTAAGTCTCCGCATCCTAAAGATAATGGAGACAAAAAATACCTTTATCCTTTCAGCGGGAAAAAAAGCGGTAAAAATTTCATGCTTTTCTCGCTCGGGTCGGGTCGTGCCGGCAGAATGAAGATAAATAAGTCTTTTTTTTCAAACGTGCCATGGTGGGGTCCAGAAATCCACGTGGCGCGTTTTTAGAGGCTACCGGACACATCGCTGCGTACGCGATCCGGACCGAATAAAAATTCGAGGTTAGGGAACTCAAACGAACCTCAGCGGCAAGGATTTTTTGAAGGGAATTAGGGTTTGCTGAAAAATTATTGTATTCTGTATTAGGACTTTAATCAGAATATGTTACAATTCAAATATATCTCTTTCAATAATAAAAAAAAATTATTTAATATATGAGGGTCTGTCTGTAGGTGTAACAAGTTTAGTTAAAGTCCTGTTCCAAAACTGCATCAAAATTTTTTAGGATTAATAACATCACAATACTATCAATATTATTAAAAATATCACTTATATATTTTCTCTCTTCACTATATAGAATATTTGACCATTATTATTATTTTTTTTTATAACTACAAAGAGATAACTCAAAATATTAATATTTATAAATTAATCAGTCTAAACGGTTTATTTGAACTACTAAATTGATGCCCTATCAAACTATAGAGAACTTTGCTAAAAATGAAAAGTGCGGGTACGAGTTTTGTCATGAATTTTGATATTTGAGTAATATTTTGAAAAATAGGTGAAAGAGAGTGATTAATCTGTAAATAACAAGTTAAGGGTGGTATGTATGTAATTTCCCTTGTAAGTTTTTTTTAAATTTTTCATAACAAATTAAAATACACCATGCAATGTTAAATATGTAAAAAATTAAATTTTAGTGTTAAATAATTAAGAATTGAGTGGTATGCATATAAATCTTCCAATTTTTATTTTGATATATTTCAAATATTTAATTTTTTAATGTGAATATAATTTTTTTTTTTTTACTATTTATAAAATAAATTCAATAATATTAAGGCCTAAGAGTATAGCAGCCATTCGAACAGTATTTTTCTATATAAAAAAAAAATAAAATGTAATATGTCATAAATTATTTGGTGCTTCGACTTGAGAAATACAATAGTTGGGAGGAAATTTTTATAAAGGAAACATTATAATAATTTTAATTAAATTATTATTTGTTTAATATTTTGTTTGATTTGTCTTTTAAATTTATTATTATTATTATTAATTTCTCACTTCATTTGCATTTTGAATAATTTAGATTTTATATTTTTTAAATTTTCTTCTTGTTTCTATAAATTGTTTAATATAATTATAAATTATTATTATCCGTAAGGCAAAACTAATATTATTTTTTAGGGCAGGCAAAATCATTAAATGCCTGCATTGAGCCAAAAAATATATCGATAATTGACAAAATTACTAAATTACTCAAATTAAATAAAAAAAATATTAAATTCTACTATCTATATTAGAGAAATTGTAAATTTTAAAGATGACAGTTGCCTTCCCTAAATATAGGATAAGAAAATTATACATATAATATTTATGTAGTTAGGGAAAAACTATTACGTCCGACGAGCAGTACGCAAGTCATGTCTCGGACTCCAATTATATGACGACACGTGTTTGTATTGGCCCCATCCCTCAAAACACAAAAATACAACTGCGGGTTGTATTGGAATATTCCGGAATACTACCATAATACAACCGGGAATACTCAAAATACAAAAATACAACTGCGGGTTGTATTGGAATATTCTGAAATACTAACATAATACAACCGATAAATTTAATCACGTGGCCCGACCCGACCCAATCTTTTCAACAAAAATAAAGTCGTGGTTGTATTCAAATATTCTGCGGTTTTATTGGAGTATTCACCGGTTTTATTGTGGTAGTATTCCGGTAATACAATACAATCGCGGTTGTATTCGAATATTCCTGGTTGTATTATGGTAGTATTCTGGAATATTCCAATACAACCTGCAGTTGTACTTTTGTATTCTGACGGATGGGGCCAACACGTACACGTGTCGTCATATAATTGGAGTCCGGACGCAACTTTGCGTACGCTGTCCGGACACAATAATTTTTCGTAGTTAAGGGATAGTTAAGAGATAATATTGATCCACGTTGTGCACCACTTCTTCTTGAATTGTTAATATAAGTAGTGTTAATGAATAAGAATCTGTTTGGTGCTGTTACAACTTATTGAAAGTGTGAAGCTGTTGAAAAATAATATAATATTTAAAAACTAATCATGGCTAATATATATATATATATATATATATATATATATATATATATATATATATATATATTAAAATCATATCGTAGTTAAAACTGACACCGAACATAATTATGA
>CM040437.1:70324771-70406678 GCA_022702705.1 Papilionanthe hookeriana x Papilionanthe teres
CCGTCGTCGTCGCCATGCTTCGTCGCATCCATCTCGAAACAACCCTCCCTCGGCTATTTTTCCGTTAAGCACCACTTTGCTATCGGCTGACCTCATTTTTAGCTGAGTGTCTTAAGCTATTCCTCCTAGCCCTGTGATCTAACCTTAAGAGTTCCGCATCGACCATCCTAGGGCGTGACTAGTCACGGAGCCCACCTCCCATGCAGCCTTCGAACCACTTCTAGACCCATTTTCGTAAGACTCGCGCGAGTAAGTCCCAAGACTCGACCCCGTCGCAAGCGGCTAAGCGACTAACACGAGAGGCTCGAAACGAGCTCCCATAGTGGGCGTACGGCCTCAGTAAACCCTCAATGCCGAAAGCACTCGACGCACCACGACTCGACACTTTTTGGCTCGACCATCGCCGAACTCTGTCCGGACGATCCCGGATGACGAAACGGACCACACGGATGCGTCCGAACGTCGACTTTAGCTGTAGGACATGACACCCATATCGATACGTGGTTTCGCACGCGCGCAATCGGCACGAAAATCGATGCACTTTTTTTTAATTTGCGGATCCGGCTCGACTCAAGCGCAACTCGGTCCGAACTAGGCCGCACACCTCGCCCATTCGATTTTAAAATTCAAATTTTGAATTTCAAATAAATCAATTAATTTGACATTAATTATGCTGATTTCGAATTAATCCTTTACCAAATAAACCTCCCTCTCGTATGGAAAGTAATCAATTCGGCGCTCAACGACGAAGGGCGCGGCTATGGGATCGAGCGGAGCTTTATTCCGGCATCGACATAGCAGCTTGTCGGCCTCCTCTCTCCTCGCGCGAAAAACCCTCGCCTCGTCTCCCCGCTCCGAATCCCGCTCGCCCCTCGACGTAGCCGCTTTCCGCTCGTTCCTCCCTCACGACCCGCTCGACCTCGCGCAGAAGCGTCGTTCGTCTCCCGATCGGCTCGATCCCGCCACCCACGCCGAATCCTCTCGCCTCTTCTGCAAACGTCAAAGCCCTCGCTCATCTCTGCTAAGATTGAAAGCCCTGTTCGCCTCCCTCTCGCGTTCAGCCCGCCTCCTCTGCGCACAACACCAGAGCCTGCACCGCCTCTTCTCCTCTGGACATAAACTTTAGAGGATATTCCTTCTCATCGGCACAAAGGAAGCCCCAGCCGAGCCCCCTCAACCGGTGCCCTTTCGTCTCTCCAAACTCTAGCCCAATCCTTCTTCCACTCTTCATCCAGGCATTTGAAAGTGAGATTCTCCTCTCCTCTATCCTTTACTGGATTGATTTGCGAATTTTATTTTGTTTGCTGTACTTGATGCAATTCCATTAATTTTCTTTCATTCAATTAAAAAAAAAAAAAAGGATTATACAATTTTTATACATGCATACCACTCAATGTCTGTGCCCTTACATGTTTAGCACTTGAACTCGGTTTTATTTTTATTTTTTTTTATTTTTTATTTTTTAATTTTTTTTTTACCTACGCTTGAAAGGATTTATCGGTGATTCTCTTTGGTATGCCGTGAAGGATTTAAATGCTATGAGCATGGGTTCTAATGTGTTATATTAATTCTGTCTAAACTTTCTGTTATTACACATGTCCCTTTCTTTCTAGCAACGAAGTAATTTACTCCAATGAAATACAGAGGGAAGCACGCCTCAATTTTAGGCTTACTCTACATCCACTAAGAGGATGGCCTGAGATTGTTTCCCTGGGATGTATGGATCAGCAAGTTAAACTCTTTTGAAAAGCTTAATGGATTTCATATTAAGAATAAAAATAATGTGATGGAGCCCAAAGTAGCAACAGAATTTAATAGATTAAGATTTTCATACATACCCGCTCAATTCCTTTGCATTTACACACCCAACACATTAATCTTATGTATTCATATATCTCACGCGTAAAATTTAATGTCTACATACAATCCACTTTGGTATTACAAACCTATGCTTGAAAACCTGCATTTCACTGTTTAGAAATTAAATTGATGATCTTTCTTATGCAATATGAATGAATTGAGCCGTGTGAATGCATAAAGTTTTAGGTGTCAGATATGTAAATACATAAGAATTGAGTGGTATGTATGTGAATCTTCTTTCACGTAAAATGTGGCTGTTGTTGGAATGGTTTTACATGCAAATTTTTTTTGAGCCCTTTAAACACTGATCTTTGAATGTTTTGCTCACTGTTTTAGAAGCACTAAATTCATCTTTTGAGAGTTGTTTTACTCACTGATTTTATGCACTCTTTGGTGTCATTCATTTGCCAATTTGGGAGCTGGTTTTGTGCATTGTTTGGAGCCTTTAAGTGCTGCCCATTGCTGAATAGGTGCTGTTTGAGGCGAATAGGTGTTGAAAAGTGTTGTTTGGAAGAGTATAAGTGTTGTTTGGTGTAATTAAGTGCCGACTAATGCTGTAGAAGTGCTGTGAGAGCTGTGTAAGTGCTTTAAAGTGCTATCCAAGACTGAAAAGTTGTTGTTTGGATCGTATAATTGTCTGTTTGGACTCGTTTAGTGACTCCGAAATGATTTAATTGCTGCTTGGACTGTTGAGTGGTCTGTTCGAAATGATTTAATTGTTGTTTGGGCTCCGTATTGGCTGTCCGGGGTCATTTAATTGCTGTGCGGAGCCTCATAATCGCTGTTCGGAGCCTTATAATTGTTGTTTGAACTTCATAATCGCTCGCTTAATCATTTGAGAGCTTTAGAAGCTCGTGGGAGAGTTGGGGGAAGCTTGAAAGTGCCGTTTTGAAGTCGAAAATTGCCGTCCATAACCGCATACTTCGCCGTTCGTGTTTGGAATTGCTGCTTGGAAGAACATGAGTGTTGTTTGGCGTAATCGAGTGTCGCCAAGTGCAGAGAGAGCCTGTAGAGAGCTCGGGAAGGGCAGTAGTCGTTGCTCGGAGTTGCAAATCACCGCGGGATGTCCTAGAAACATCAAAACCGGCTTCGTGGTGTTTTAATCGATCGACTCGGCTGGTTTTACGCACCGTTCTAGAGTCATTTTAACCACCGTTTTTTTTTCTTTAGGCTCGACTCACTTGTTTTTTCCCATTTTCGCTTTACTAGTTTTTTTGAATGTTGCTCTACTTTTCGCCTTCGTTTTATTTTTCTTTTAAAACGTTAGTGTTTCATAAAAAGTGGAAATTTCGATTTAACTCTGAAGGAAATCACTCTTACTCACTTCAAGTATAAGCTAGAGCGTAGCTCCATGAGTCTTCTAGTATACACCTTAGGTGAACCCCATTCACCTAACCCGTCAGCTAGTAATCCCCTGGTCTTAAGTAGACACCCCAGTGGGAGAGTCACCCACCTAATCCTCAAAGATGTGCCTCCTAGAAGCTAGAAAGCACACCCTCAGTGAGAACCTATCCACCTAATCCTCAGCATACAGCTCCTAGTAGCTAGGAGTACACCCTGAGTGAGAACCCATCCACCTAATCCTCATCATGTGCTTCCTAGATTTTCGGAGCACATCCTAGTGAGAGCCCATCCATCTAACCTTCGAATGCACAACTAAACTAGCACCGCCCTAATTCACAAGCTGATTAAGACACTGTACTCGTAACGCACCGAGGCCGTGTCACTCCTTCCTTAATTAAATCAATCATGCGAATTCCCTAAAACGACTTAACCAATATCGAAACCCAACGCATCGGATTCGAGCTCGAACATACACTCAAATCCTCCCTAGCAATCGTGACATTTGTTTGCCACATATGGATCATCTGACCGGTGTAAGTCTCGAGGCCTGTAATGGCAGGCGATGACGATAACGCTTATGCGTGTTATACTGAGGGATACGACGTGGATAATTGTGATAATATCTCTTACCTCGATGACCTTCAATGAGGTGAGTAGGAAAGGACCGATGATACTATTCGCCGACTCTCGCGAGATCGTTTCCCCGACGATCTTAGGCCGTTAGAATTCCAAGACGATTAGAATGACTAACATTCATGGACTATATAATTTTACAAAATATTTATAAAAAATAAATAAAACAAAAATCTCTTTGTCATAGTTAAAAAGAACTCGCATAAAAACTTAAACAACAACTTTCGTATGAAAATCGTAGAATTTTTCTTATAAAATACGTAAGCGTCCACTAGCTAACACTTGATCGGTTAGGGACTACCCTCCTAGATCGTCGGCCAGTAATTCTTATCCAAGTGCCTGGATAAGACATTGCTACCAACTCTGAGCCCCCCACCTTTATCGATGTCTTATACCCGGCTCCGATCTTTCATACGCGATTACGAGTTTCGTCTTCACGATTTCTACGACTTGTTTTCTTTATTTTCTCGACTTTCGTGTCTGGTTTTCGCTCTCTCACTTCCTCCGCAAGCTTTATTTAAATCCACCGTAAATCATACATGCTCAGTAATACAAATCATACGACTTAGCAGTAGATGCCTGCGTACACATTTACATTTTTAAGATCGCAATTTCATTCGTCTACTTTATCGCACTTTACTTTCCAAAGACTTTTATTCGTCAAAGATTTACTTTACTCCGTACGCAAAACCGAAAACAACAACAAAACCCGAAACATCGAAACACATTCGCAAAACCACTCAACCTGGGGACATTAGTGATTATTACTCAAAGAAGCAGCTCGAGACTGACTCCGACGGCAAAGACAACGAGGAAGTCGGATCGAGAAGCAAGAGGATCTTCTTCAAAGAACTCTCTAGCTTTAAATAACAACATATGTGACTTCGTAGTAGTTCGCTCCTCGCGGCTAGAACCCTCACTCTTCTCTTTGAGCTTCGTGCAGACCGTGTCATAGGCAAACAGTAAGTCCTAACTCGCTTTGTGTTCGAGCGTCGTCGTGACGAGACGACGTAAACCCTCATATCTCAGCGGCTATTTGCATGATCGAGTATTATGCAATGTGTAAGTTCCAAATAATAAAATCGGCAGTGATTAAACAATTAATTAAGATCGCCTCCAAAACGCAACCCACACCATGTGATAGCTGGGAGCCACCGGCTCGCCTCGTATCCGCGACATCCCCTACCTTTTCTTTCTTTCGACTCCTGAAATAACCTGCTCCCATTCGAGCCACTCCCATTTCGTTTTCCACGTCCTACCGCGAAAACCTAAACCCTCGAATTCTCAAGACAGAATCACCGATCATTATCGGCAGCTTTCTCAAGTCGACACCAATCATTCGAGATGTAATTAACTATAGTGCTCGTCTCTATAAGTGAATCTCTGAACCTGCAGAAATAAACCCTACCTAATATTTCTATTGTGAATGTGAACTTGTCGGCCACATATAAAGCGTTCGCAGACTAAACGGATGTCACGCAGTCTCTTAAGCCAGATGACGTGCTCACCGTCAGCAAAGATACATTACTCTTTCGAGTATGCCAGATCACTTATGATCACCGTACACGATTATCCGAACGCGGTCTCATTTTTTCAAAATTAAAAATACACTACTTTCAAAACTACTTTCAAAAATCATATACCTTTTTAAACTAAATCACTAAATTTTTATATTCTTTTAAAAGCAAAAAATGTTGGCCGACAGCTACCACCTTCTAGATCAACTTGCACATTCTGTTGCCTCCCAATCCTTTGTTCCCACCTACTACTGCCTCTCTTAATCCAGCAACTGTCCTTCCTCCATTGCTACCGTCCACCCCAGCCGCCCCAGCAAGCTATGCCTTTTTGCAGCTCCTTTCCCATCACTCTGCTGCCGAAGAGTAGCCAACCTGCTGTTCTTTGATCCTTCAGCCCTTTACCATCCCTAACCCTTGCTCTGACAACCACCTAGCACTCTTCCATCCGCTTAACCGACCATTATCCTTTTGGAATACAGTTTTAGTTGTGTTTGTGTCGAGTCTGTTGCTATTTCTCATCATTGGTTTAGGTTAGCTCCGGTATCACATTGATTATACTTGTTGATGAATAGTTAACTTACAAATTAAGCCCAAGAGCTAAAGATCACAATAGTATATAAACTTGGTTATCATCATCATAATCATATTTGTATTTCTTGAATAACCTATATTTGTTTTGATGTGGCTTGATTGATGTACAACATATTCAATATTTGATCTTGATGAAGTTTGTCAGTGAGGCTTTCTATCATGTTGTTTTTTATAAAACTGGATTGTTGTAAATGCTTTTTTATTTATCTCTGCCTTTTATTATCTGCTTATTGTTACAAGCGTTTGCAATTGACACGAGTGCTTTTACCATACATTTCTTAATAAGAATTCTTTGCACCTTCACCGCCCTACAGTGATCAAAATTTTCTAAAACATTATAGTTCTTGTTCTATTACTTGCATGCTGCCAATTACACCCAATATAATTTCTCCAAAAATATCCCTGCCAATATTTCGAAAAGAAGGGGAAAAAAAAATCACACCTAAAACGTTGAAACCGGCCATTAATTCTGATCAAGCTATCTTGATGAGAATTTAGCACTTCATGAAAAACTTGGGACTTCTCGCCTCATTGGGTATACACAAGTCCATGTGATTAATGAACTAAATTAACCCCGAATAGAATAATTATCTAATTACAATAT
This sequence comes from Papilionanthe hookeriana x Papilionanthe teres, assembly GCA_022702705.1. Lineage (NCBI taxonomy): Eukaryota > Viridiplantae > Streptophyta > Magnoliopsida > Asparagales > Orchidaceae > Papilionanthe > Papilionanthe hookeriana x Papilionanthe teres. The sequence continues at coordinate 70,331,321 of CM040437.1, forward strand.
ATTTATATTTTAAATTTATATCCTTCTCAATCAGCATATTTAACAAATTGATGTAGAGATTCACTTCAGCTTAAACTATTCGAGTATGAAGAAGACAATGAAGGTAATTGAAAATAGTCATGCTCTACGACTAATGATTCGGTTCTATGATTGATTTTTCTTACCCTGGCTTCGGTTCATAGATCCTGGTTAGGTTGTTTCACTTAGGTCAAATCACTTATCCAAATATTATTAAAATTTTTGTTGGGGGGGGGTGGGGGGGGGGGTTTGGGTGCGGTGATGGTGTGGAGTTTTGAAGTTACAACCTCAAAGGATCTCAAAAAACACATTTGCCTTAAAATTCACAAATTTCAAAACCGACTTACAAGAAATCACCAAAAGACCATAAAATGTAATCAAAACTGCACATCCTACACATTCAAACTTTAAAGACACGGAAATCAACAATATTAACCGCTTTTCCAAACCCCAACAACTTAAAATTCCAAATAACAATTTTTTTTGTTTTTTTGGGCGGGTGTGTTTTGGTTTTGAGGCCAATTTTTACCTTTTTTTTTCTTATACATTTTATTCTCTCCCTTTATTTCAATCTCTTATAGGCACATAGAAATGAGCTTACAAATGTACAGCCACGCAGCACGCATTGATGCAGAAGAAAAGTTTTGGGCCATTACATTTTTTCCATTTTTAGAAAAAAAGGTGGTGGGGATGTTGGGTTGGGTGGTGTGGAGTTTTGAAGTTACAACCTCAAAGGATCTCAAAAAACATATTTGCCTTAAAATTCACAAATTTCAAAACTGAATTACATGAAATCACCAAAAGACCATAAAATGTAATCAAAACTGGACATCCTACACATTCAAACTTTGAAGACACGGAACTCAACAATTTTTCCCGCTTGTTTTCCAAACCCCAACAACTTAAATTTCCAAATGACAAAATCTTTGTGTGTGTGTGTGTGTGTGTGTGTTGGTATTGGAGGCCAATTTTTACCTTTTTTTCTCATACATTTTATTCTCTCCCTATATTTCAATCTATTACAGGCACATAGAAATGAACTTACAAATGCACAGCCACGCAGCACGCATTGATGCAGAAGAAAAGTTTTGGGCCATTACATTTTCCATTCTTAGAAAAAACTGCTCTTTTGAGTTACATGCTTGAGTTTTGAAACATGTTATTTTGACTCAGTTTTCTTAATCCTGAGAAACATCGGCCGTAAGTGCAATTTTTTTAAAAAAATTGGGCCCTTAGCACTCGATCTTAAATTTATGCATCTAGAAAACATTTTGGATGCAAATTTAAGTTTTCAAAACATATCTAATTTTTGAGATTTTAGTTCTCACTATTGTGTAAGGCATGCTTGTGCATTTTAAATTTTTTTAGTCTCTGAGATTATGAATGGGCTCGAAGGATTTTCTTTCTTTAATATAAAGATGTTTTTTATTCAGCCCAGCAGTTGTCCCACGCTGCATCACTTTACTAAAGATCTATCTTCTGAGGTAAGTTATCCTTTATGAAATTTAGTATTTGTGAAGTCCTGAGAATTACTAGTTTATTTCATGGTATTTATGATAATTTTTTTTTCTCTGTGGCAGATATGTGCCAAAGGCGCAAATGTTACGGCAGGTTGATCGTTTCTGCGAGAATTGTATTATCGAGTGTGAAACTATTACAAAACGAGTATCATTGTGGTCTAACTCATCAAGCCAAAATTCTCGGACAGCTTCAAACACTTTACCCTCATTGATACCTGCTTCCAGTTTTGCTTCAGCTTCTCTTGTAAAATCATTGAATTATGTGCGTTCCTTGGTGGCACAGCAGCTTCCTAAATTATCATTTCAGCCTTTAGGGCCCTCTGGACCTTCTTCAACCTCTGGAAAACAAGCACTACCCTCTTTATCGTCGTTCTTGACTAAATCTTTTACTTCTCATGTAAACTCCGAAGTTTCTATGAGCGCAGATTCTCCTCAAAGAAAAGAAACTTCTTTACAATCTTTGATGAAGATCTCAGACCTTGATAAACTTGATAATGACAATAGTGACAAGTACATTTACTCTGACCTCATTTCATGGCGATTGTCTGGCGGTAGAGAACACCAATCACCTTATTTGATGAGAGAAAGGTACCTCTCTTTTGGTTAATTGAGTTCATGTCTTTTCCATTCAATAACACTTTGGAAGATTACATACAGACCACTCAATTCCTATGTATTTACATATCTAACATCTAAACTTCACTTTTAATCTATATACCACCTTGCCCATGCATGGAAAGGTGTATTTCAGTTTTTATAAATGGCAGTATGTTTTGTGTGATAGATTTGGGTCGTATAATGAATGAGAAAAGGAAAGTTTAGGTATTAGATATGTAAATACATAAGAATTGGGTGGCATGCATGTGAATGCTATAATATTTTTGTATTTCTTAAGATTGCTTGGAATTTACTTTGCCAATGATGACAGTCCCTTGAAGACTATTGGTCTCCATAGACATGGTTTCATGGAAGTTGGTGCTGCAGCTCTTCTTATTGAAAACAAGGAGGCGAAATTAAATGAGAAGTCGTCAAAATATCCGATTTCTCAGAATATGCCTGATGTTGGCCAGCTTTTGAGGCCTCTGTCGCCCTTGTCCGCCACAGAAAGTACGAATTTTGGCTTTGTGGAGAGCCATCTTAAAGCAATAGCTGCCTCTAAGCGAATGAAAGGTGGACCTCATCAAGTCTGGTATGGTTACCCATCGTAAATAAAGTTGTTGCTTTTGGTATTTTGATTTTGTTTTTATTTGCATGTATACGGTAAGTTATGGAGATTATGAAATATTGTCTTCAATTTATATTTTTTTGGAGACATCATAAGTTCACTCACTTGACTTGTTTTTGTTTTTTTTTCTTATGATATAATTTCTTTTTATTGGAATTGCATAATTACCCCAATAAAGGGTGATGTGAGAATATTTTAGTGTGATAAATAAAGTCTGGTAAAAGTTGCGGACATTGAAATTGAAAACTTTTAGAATGAATGTTCATATATTGCAGAATTTGCTTATGTGGATGTGAATTTTCTTGCCCAGGGAAAAGGTATTGACAAGCACATTCCATCCACGACCACACCCTCTTTTTCAGTACAGGCATTACAGGTATGGAATGTAATTGTGTAATATTTTAGAATAAGAGTATTATCGTTTATGTAGATCTCAATGTAATAGCAATGATTTTTTGGGCAGGTTTTGCTATTTAACACTATCCATGTTAGACATTTTGGCCATTCAATATTGAAAAATATGAATTATATTTTCTTCTATTTTTGTTTCCTAGAAGTCAAACTAGCTGCTAGTTGCAATTTTTGGATAATGCAGTTGGTTTCATTAATAGGCAAGAGTGACTTTACAAAGAGGAACTATGCTAGCCTAAACGGCATATTGATAAATTTTTACAATATATTGGATCATGTTGCATTATTTTTTAATCGATATGGCATTTTAGTTGCATGAAGGGTTCATGCATTTCATGGAGTCAATATTGATAAATGTTTGCAACATTAATTTACATACTTAGCTCCCAATTCTTTTGTATTTACATATCTTACACCTAAACTTTCATATTTTCCTACAATAGCACTTTGGTGCTTTAAATATATATGCATGAAAAGATTTATTTCACTTTTGAAAGGCGTTAACAGTGCTATTTTTTTGATGTAATATTAAAAATTGGAGAGCTATGCCTGTAAATATGAAAATGTAGAAGTGATATATGTAAATGCATAAGAACTGTGTGCTATGTATGAAAATGCCCCTTTTAATCTTTTATCTGTATTTAGAAATGCAACCATAAACTATGATTACATTTTCAAGTTCAAAATTATTGTTAATAAGTTATCTGTATTTAGAAATGCCCCTTTAATCTTTTATCTGTATTTAGAAATGCAGCCATAAATTATGATTACATTTTCAAGCTCAAAATTATTGCCAATCTAATGTATTCTCCTCTTTCTATGTTAATGAATTAGGCAATTACAATACATATTTCTTGGTACGTCACATATTTCTTAGTTCATCACATATTTCTTAGACATTATTACTTTTTCCTTTTAAACCTCTCTCTCTCTCTCTCTCTCTCTCTCTCTCTTAATTGGCCTGTAGTATTTCTAATGGATAATTGGATTCCCTAACGATTTTATTTTATGTATCAGTGAGCAGCAGCCTCTGCGGTTAAATCCTGCTGAAATTAGTGAAGTCATTGCTGAAGCTTGCTCAGAAACCTCTTTGACGCCTGGTAATCTGACTATGTTGTCTCCTCTGGCTAAGCATAATGCGCGGCCTGTTGCAGAAGTTGCCATTAGTGTCCTCATAAAACTTGTTATTGACATGTATGTTTCCTAGACCTAATCATGCATCATTTCGTGATATCTCCTATGCTTTTTGTTAATTTTTTCGTAGTGATTTAGATATGACAACATTTTACATCACATTATTCTTATGGAAGATTTACTTAGATACCACTCTGTTTCTATGTATTTACATATCTAGCACTCAAACTTCAACTTTTACATATCAACACCTTACCTTTGCATGGAAAGGTGTATTTCACTTCTTCAAAGTTAAAATGGTGGTATATTTGATGTGATATGAAAGTTTTGGGTGGTATGAATATACAAAAAGCAAAGTTTAGGTGTTAGATTTGTGAATACATAAGAATTGGGTGGTATGTATGTAAATGCCTCTATTCTTATTGTTTTATTCGTTTAATGCTTCTACTTGCTGAGCTCCATCTCTAACTCAATATCACTTAACGTGAGATTAACGAGGTTCAATAATTTCTTATCGCAGGATGCGCTTTAAAAAGTTTTTTTAAGTAGCTGCTGTTTCTGTTGTTATAAATTAGAAGTTTTCATTTTTATAATTTTTTCAGGATATGGGAATAGTTGTTGGTTGATTTAAAATTTTGAGAATTTTTTCTGGTGCCTTGTGTTAGATTTTATCGCAATATTTTAGCCATTCTGTTTGAGGCTCAGAACCTCCTTTTTTTTGTTTTTTTTGTTTTTGCAGTTCAAGGGATAAGTGTTGCTTTATTTTGTAGGTATGTGATGGATTGTGCATCTGCTGCTCCTTTCACTCTTTTATTGCTAGAGGTGCTTCATTGTCTTGAAAATTTTTTGATTCAATTACTTTATTAAAATGATCTAGTCAAATGCCTCATTTTTCACTGTATTTCTCAGGATATGCTGCTTACTTCTCAAGCAGTGACGTCCAGGATCCGGGTTTTTGATTTACTTATAAATCTGGGTGTTCATGCACATTTGTTAGAGCCTGTACTAGATGACACCCCACCAATTGTAGAAGAAGAGGTTTCGGATGAACCATGCTTAAGCAATGAAGACCAAGGAGCAGTGGGAAATATCAGTGCTGATGTTACCATACATCAAAAAATGGTTTCAGCTGTTGAAAAATTCGAGCGATGGCTTTTAGTCATTCTGTTTGAGGTTCTTCAGCTACTCGTACTGGTATTTAAGCTTGTTGCTATTAATCTAACAATTTACTTCTCTATGAAACTGTTTATCTGCGCATCAAGGAAATTATTTTCTCAATATAATTTTCTAAAGCTAAGTTCAGTCTATTTTGAGGATGATACACTTATTTTTAAAGCTATATTTCATGTTTTGTTTAGCCGAGGAGATAATTATTGATCTGTGCTACTTGATTTGTTTCTCACATGATTACATCTCATATTACTATAGTTTATTAGAACAGTGCCAAATGGTTCCCGGTCTCTGACTTTTGTCGGGGGCCATTTTAGTCCCGGAGTCCATAAAAGTGTTGATTTAGTCCCCAAATTATTTTAAAGGGGGCTAAAATAGTCCCTCCTTGGGATTGTTTCAGCACATATTAAGAGTTTGGGACTACAATGACACTTTTTTATATACTCTGGGACTAGTTGACCCCATCTAAATAGTCAGGGGGCTATTTGGCACTTTACTATTTAGTTTGTGCTTGTGGAGCCATTTTCCACTTGAATCTGCAGAGATAATACAGAATCGAGATTGAGTAGATTTCATGATGAATAGGAGATGGTTAATGTCTCCATTATTCGTACAATAATTTCCTTAATTTTTTTGTATTACAGTTTGCAAGATTGTCACTCATTTCTAGTTTTGCAGCAATATCATATTTTCCTATGCAATGGCTTTATAAGTTAATGCTTCAAATTGCAGACAGAAGAAAGGGAGGAAGTTGTCTGGGCATCTGCTTTGAGCTGTTTATTTTACTTTGTCTGTGACAGAGGAAATATATTGAGAGGCCGGTTGGATGGCCTCGATATACGGGTAAGATTTTTTCTACATTCTTTTTACTCTATTCTTAATTCATGCATTAATCTGATAATTTTAATATAAACTTTTGCCGTTGGTTCAATGTATGTAATTCATGTTGAATGTAGATTCTTACTGCTGATCTTGTTTCTGATGGTTGTTTTCAGATGCTTCTGCCCTGAAACTTTTTTTTTCTGGCTATTATTCAAAATATCATATGCATTAATTTTAGGTTTAATGAGAATATTAAAATAGATGTGCAATAAAGCTAAGAAGGGTGAGATATGATTATTGTAAAGGAAAGATGAGAGAAGCCTTTATTAAAAATAGATAATGAAAAATAATTTAGGTCGTTTATACATATATAATTAATGAAGAAGATGCACCTATAGGAATAGTATACAAAATTAATGTGTAGAGACTTGTTGACCTCACTTTTGCGAGGTCTAGTTTTTTCTTAGGATTTAGGATTCTAGTCATAGGGTCTTCTTTTCGATAGCAATGAGACCCGCCTTGTTTTAAATTTTTGAAATCACTTTGTTACTCTTTTTGGAATCCTGGACGTGATTCTGTACCTTTAGCACGTAGAAGGTTGGAATTAACGTGAGGAACTCAAAAGGAGTCCCCCATAAGACCTTTAAGCCCTAAGATTGCCTCGCGCACATTGTGCACCACCACGGGCACAAATTCCTCAATTCTCAGCTTCGATGCCTTCAAATACTCTATAGTCGATCGAAACTGAAGTCAATCCTGCAAAATGATCGATAACGAGTCAGAATTTCAAAGAATTGAAATGTGACACATTTTTTACCCGATCGTCGACGAGGTTGTCCGAGCGACCTCGGATGACGAAACGTACTGCGCTGGCACGTTCGGAACGTCGAATTTACTTAGGAAAGACATACACTTTGCTATAATTCTATGCACGAATAAATCACCCGGAATTCGACGCGTTCAAGTAAATTAAATTAATTTAATACATTTTTTTTTCTATTAAACCCTAAACCCCTAAAACTCACGCACTTGGCACCCTCTTCTTTCCCATTCACGAGCCCTCTCCTCCTTCGATTCGAGCAAGCCCGTGCCCTATTTCTTCTCCTACGAGCGACCGAGCTCTCCTGCGGTCCAAATCTAGCCTTAGTCGTGCCTGCCGCTGGAGCCATCTCCTTCACGAGGAGAGTTGACTCTTTGCTCGACAGGCTCTGCGCAATAATTCTCCTTCCCGAAGCTTCCTCTGCTTCGTCTTGCCGGCTGAGGACAATTTCGGGAGCCTTCATTTTCCTACTCGGGTAAGTCTGACCCGTGGGAGCCTATCCTTTGAAGCATTAGGATGGTAATTCCCTTCATCTCGATAGCTCCTCCTCCCTGCTCTTTGTCGCCATTTTTCCCGCCCCTCAGCTTCGACTCACCTCTCCCAGCTATAAAATCCCCATTTGGGGAGTTCTTTAGAGTTGGCCAAATTTCTTAGAGGAAGTAGAAAGTGCCGCCGAATTCTTGTGGCTTGCTCGGTTTCCCTGTCTGCTCGATTCTCTTGCTTGGTTACTTGCTTCATCACTGAGATACAACCCCTTGGTTTTATGGCTTGGCATGCTTGTTGGGTGATAGTTTCCTTTGGTGGCATGGTTAATTAGCTAAGCCTATTAGCATCTCTTCTCCGCTTCTTGTTACAAGCTCTATAACTTCTTATTTTATTGGAAGTGGCATCAAATGGATATGGTGTGGTATTAGAGGTTAGGGGAAGATTTTGAATGACATATTATACTTTCTTTATTAATGCTTCCCTGAACTTAATGTGCTTCACTTGGGAAATTTGGGGATGAGCTGTGAATCTGGGAGAGATTCTACTGAATTCGTTCCTAGGGTTGTGTGTAAATTTCTCCTCTATAAAAAAAGGAGGGAATGCATGCATAAGGTGGTTTTATCTGTCTTGGCTGGTATTTAATGCTGAGACTATTGCTAATTGTGGGATTTTAGCTGGCTGGAGTGGCTATAGATCTCTGTTGGCTGTAGTTTGAATAACGCATGCTGTTGGGTTTGTTTTAAATGATGTAGGATACTTAGCTGGAAGTGTAGGCCTATAAGAAAGGCATGGTTCATTTCTTACGCATGTGCTAGCTTCTTTCTTATGTTCTTATCACATACATACTGGTATATTAAAATTTCAGGGCTGTTGTAGCCTTCTGGGGTGCGGTTTTTCCTTGCTATATGGGTTTAACACTAAGGCTTTGTATTGGAATGTTCATTTGAGAATCATTTGTTGTAACCCATGTTTATTCTATTTTACTGTTGTATCATGGCACATATGAAGAGCTTGCATTTGTTGGAAAAATATACAAAAGTAGGGAAATATTGGGAGAGATTAACATTTCTTGGGGCTCGGTTTCATGGCTTGATTAAGCTGGATTTTGGCCTGTTGTTTGGGCTCAGTTTTGTTTCATGCAGGGCTCGGTTTCATGGCTTGATTATGTTGGGTTTTGGCCTGTTGTTTGGGCTCGATTTTGTTTCATGCAAGGCTCGGTTTCATGGCTTATAGCTGTTGGATTTTGGGCCTGTTGTTTGGGCTCAATTTTGTCTCTGCGTGCGGCTCATTGCCTTGGCTTATAACTGGCCGGGTTTTGCTCGTTGCTTTGGGCTCCGATCCGTTCCATGCGGCTCGGTTTCCTACGGCTTGATTGCCGGGTTTTGTCCCGTTGTTTAGGCTATGTTCGTTTCATGTAGGGCTCGGCTTTCATGGCTTCGATTAAGTCCGGGTTTTGGCCTCGTTGTTCGGGCTAGGTTCGCTTCATGTAGTGGCTCCTGGCTTGGCATGGCTTGATTAAGCTGGGTTTTGGCCTGTTGTTTGGGCTCGGTCTTGTCTCATGATGGGCTTAGTTATGGGCATGCTAGGTTCAGTTTTGGAGCTTGTGTGGCTTGACTTTGGGCTGTGGGTTTTGAGAGTCTTTAGCCGTACTTTTGAAGCTTTCTAAAACTGTATGACCCATTATATGTTAAAGTTTCCTATTGGGCAATCCGTAATTATTTGCATGACGTTTTGGGATGTGTTGGGAATTTTCAGTTATCATTTTAGAAAAAATGCTTCTCTTGGGTGGTTTAATATTTTTTTAGGGAATATGGAGTCTTTAGGCCTTAGGTTTTGCGAGGGTCGTCAGAGCTTTTCCTTTGATGGGTTTTAGCTGAGTCTGTCAAGCCTGAATCGTTAGGGGTTTCGGGATCTCTTATTTTATGCGGTTTTGTGGAATGACTCACTTTCTTTTCGCCGTTCTTTTAGGTTGGTCTTTTCCTATTTTTTTGCTTCTTGACCTAATTTCTGCACTTATGTACGAGACATAAGTGTGCGTACGTATAAGTCGTTATTATATTTGAGCCCATCAGTAAAGATCTGTAAGTAGAATGCGTTCGGGGTTTAAGCACGAGTGATGAAAGAACTACCTGGCGTATGTGGGAGGTCCTAGCACGATCCTAACTCAGTGACCTTATGAGGATGAGGGATTGACAGTACCACATCTCTAACACTTAGTAAAGATGTACCCCTCGCCTTTACAGGTAGTTGGAAGTTCCTGCCTGCTAATATGATTGATCCATTCACTTTTAAGATATCAAAAATTTCTTTTAAATGAATGATAAAACAAAATTCCTTTAAAAAAATGATAATGAAATGAAATCTTTCCTAAACTTTTATAAAAAGAAAATTCACGGGCAGTCGTATGAACCAGATTAGGAGTTTCCTCCTTCTGTAGCTGTTAGATTGATAACCTTTTACTTAGTGTTGGATCACACATGCATAGTGATTTGTTGGGGTCGTAGGGTCTTGCTTTGACCCGGGTCCTGATTCTGAGTCATCCCCACCGTCATGCTTACGGTCCTTTCGGGCATTTAGCCCGTACTTCGTGGCTTTTCTTAAGTTTTCTTCGGACTGCTTTTGCTCTCTTTCTTTTCTGGTTTTCTAAGTTTTATTTTGATTTCTTCCGAGATTTTCACGGATTTCTTTACAAATTTTCTCGTTTTTAGCTTTCTGCACGGTGTTTTGGGTTTTACCTTTCCAAATAGCTCGGGATACTAGACCCCTTTCATTTACTTACTCCTACTTTGTTTATGCCGCTAATACTTTTTCCTACAGGAATAATAATAAATAGCGACACATTACAGATAACCAAAATTTACAGTATTATCATATCTCTCCTGTTTATTGTAGTACACTCCTGTTTATTGTAGCATGTACTCCTGTTTGCTGTACCATGTACTCCTGTTTACTGTAGCATACACTCTTGTTTACTGTTACATGTACTCCTGATTACTGTAGCATTTACTCCTATTTACTGTAGCATGTACTCCTATTTACTGTAGCATACACTCCTGTTTACTGTAGATTACCTTTGTTTACTGTAAAACACGCATTTAAAAATAAAACACTGACTCAACAATCACAGGTCCATCTTGAACTTTAAACCTGAAATTCAACACTGCTGCAACATGAAGCATGAAGCAAATTTCGAGGGTAGCTCGACGAGGATGTAGTGGATGGAGGATAATTTACAATAGCAAAACGAGACTACATCAGCAAAACCTTTCCATATTTTAAATAACATGCAATATGACTTCGAGGTAGACCGTCTAGTGCAACATAAGTCATCACTTTATCCTTTAGGCCTTTGCACAACCATATTGTGAAATATAAGCTCTAACTCGCCTTAGAATTCCGATGTTGTCGTCCGATACGACGTAAATCCTCTTATCTTCTAGGTTATTTGCATAATCGGATATTATGCAAATGTAATTTCTGTAATTAATATTTGACAGGAGTAAAATTTAAATTCATTCCCAAAACTTAAAGCCCAACAGTAGGATAGTCTAGGAAGTCATCGAGGTTCTCCTCGAGATCTGTGACATCCCCTATTTTTTTTTTTTGATTCCATAATTAAGTGTTATTTTTTGGTCCCTATCCCACTTGACTTTCTCACACACTACCTCTGATCTTAATCGAGAGTTCTCTTAAATGATTTCAGTTATTTGAGGCGTGATTGACTATATGGGCTTGCCTCTATAGGGAGCTTTAAAGATCCTAGATTAATATAAACCTTATTTAATTCTTTGTATTAAATAGAAGAACTTGTCGGTCAACATAAAATATTCGTAGATCAAAACGGATGTCACAAATTTATCAGTTTATTTAATCGAAATTTGTATTATCGAAGAACGCGTCTATTCCTCGGAATAGACGCATTGACTATGCATGTAGTGCGTCGTTTATTAAACTAATGAGGATGCGAGATCAGCTTGATTTCATATTTTCAAATAAAAAAATGATATTTTTATAAATTACATATATACATTAAATTAAATTAAATATTTTCAAAGCGGGCGTCGGGATACCCTTCTCGGCAGCCAACAATTTCTTATTTGGCAACCGACCGGTAAGACTCGAAAGAAAAATGAGTACATCAGAGATAACATGGTAGGGATGTTATAGATCCAGTCCTGAGTGATTTGTATTTCTTGGAATGAATGGAAAAGAAAATTGATGGACTCTACCCTAAAGCGTTTAGATAAGAAAAATAAAGCCAACATAAGAAAATAGAAAGAGAATATGGAATCAAGGAGGATGGTTATACTAGAAATTCCAGGTCTCATTAGGAGAGTCAATGAAGCTTGGAATATGTTGTGGTGAAGATAACATGTCTTTATTGTTCGTTTGTTTTGTTGTCTATAGGTTTTAATGTTACATGGGAAGCCATTATATTGTTATGGCAGTTATTAAGAAATGGACTAAACTAATCCAAAGTAAACACCTAAGTTGAAACAAAAGATAAAGATTAAGACTAGAAAATCCATAAAGGCTTATGCAATGCGGTGTTCTTGATTTTTTAATATTACTCTGGTGGCTGCAGCAAGTTATTTGTATGTTTTCTAATGTATGATTATGCATGCAATTCTCTTATAGTCTTGTTATCCTCTTTTTTTTCACTGCTACTTTTTGGTACCGCAGGTTATTAAGATCCTTCTTGAAATTAGCAGAGAGCATTCATGGGCGGAGATAGTTCACAAAAAGCTTATTTGTATGTTGACAAATATGTTATACCGGACTCTGGATGGATCTCAAGAAGATCTAGTAGATAATCACACATTGCTTGTTGAACAATTTGCTTTACTTGGAGGGATTGATTTCATCTGCCTGGAGGTTTGTTTTCAACCTGGATATTTAGCTGTTATTATTTAGTTTCTTCTTTACACATTACTTATAATTTTGGTTCTTTTCTCAATTTAATTTCATGTTCAATTAGAAAGCAAGTTACTATGTAATTTCTAGGAGAATTATTTTAACTGGAACACAAATTTATTAAGAATTGATAATATTGGGATAAAATTGATCATGAGTTCCATTAGTTTGAATATTGGGTATTGCAGCTTGAATATTCTAATTTATAAATCTTATCCCCAAATTATTGGTACAGGGCTAATAGAAAATGCTTCTTCAATTTTCTCTTTTGTACTGAAAGTATTTCTATCATCAGGTCATGTCTGAGGAAAATGTATTTGTAGTTATGGTATAGGGTTCGTTCAAACAATTTTAAACAGCCAAATGTTTTTTTATTTGGTTTGGGTTACTATTATTCCATAACTTTTTCATTATAATTTCTTGATGAAGTATTTGATTAGTTGATAGTTTCTATTATAATTTCATATATTATTTTGAGTAATTACTTCAAATATTTGTATCAATTGTATTGTACTTATTTAGTTCCAATTTGCAGTATTCACAGGCCAGATCAAAAGAAGAAAAGAGAAATCTCTTTTTGGTCCTTTTTGATTATGTGCTGCACCAGATAAATGAGGCACGCTTAATTTCTGGAGCTTCTGCTTATGCTTTTGATGAGGTTCAGCCGGTTTTATCTATGCTTAATCTTGCCAATGCGCCTGAAGCCTTTTACATTGCAGTTAAGTATGGCGTGGAAGGTATTGGACAGATTTTAAAGAAATCCATTTTCGAGGCTTTGTCTAAATCACCAAATCATGAGCATCTTGATATGGTACACATCCGTTCTGTTATTTATTTATTTATTTATTTTATGGATTATTTATTATGCATATATATTCTTAAATAAGTCGCACTTTCTTTGGCAAACATGTCTGTTTGTGAGAATGTGTATTTTCATATTTATATATGAACCTTTACTGGTAGTGTGCGGGACTACATGTTTAAATCTGGATTTGTGATTTGAGTTTAACTCTGTAAACTACAACGATAAGATAGTGAGTTTTTATTCTGTTAAAGGTAAGATAGCAATAGATTTAATTGATTTGGATATATAGAATAAATGATAGAAAATTACAAAAAGAGCACGCGTTGTCAAGTTAGTGTTGAGGGATTAGTAGAAAAAATGATCGGTTTGGTAAAACAACTCATTTGGCTCTCATCATGGTCAGATGGGAAATGAAGATTTATAGAGTTGACTCTAGATAGTTCGAACAAGGCTAATGGTAATAATAATGTTGATGATTTGTGAGAATCTTCATATTCAATATAGAAGATTATAGATTTAACATTCATTATTAATGCGATCCTACTACAATTCCAAACTCTTGGGAAACTCAAAATTTTTATGAGTGTTTTTCAATACTGTAACATACATTTTCTTAAGAACTCATTATACTTTTTAAATATACCTTTCTTAATTTATATTCATCAGATCCCTTATGATGCTTTATTTATTTTGTCTTTCAATATCAACGGCGACTCCATGAAGATCATTTCTTCATTTCCTATATGTTTCTATTAATTGCCTTATTACAAAAACACTTTCATAGTAGATCTTCAGGCATAAATCCAAATGAATTTTCAGATATTGACCTGATTTTTGTAAGTTTATTTCATTACTTCCTCATACTTCAAAATCTTGATTTCCCTAATTTCTATAGATGCCAATGTTTCTTTCTTAAATATCGATACGAAAATTTTTTATCCTTTTGTTTGACGTTCTTTAATATCTTCAACATGCACTCATAAGATTTGTCAACCTAACTGTTCCAATGTCTTCCATATCTCTATGTGGGTGTTTGTTATTATACTCTTAATTGGATTTAAGTTAGCTTTAACCTAAATCCAGCGAAATGCTATAAACAAGTTTGATAAATCCACCGGTAAGTTAACTTCAATTTTTACTTGTTTTGTTAGTTAAATCTGGATTTGTTAAATCCACTTATTAGTTGGAGTTAACAGATTTTGTGTAGGGAATAAGTATTTAACATAGTTATGCCAACACATCAAATGGATCTAACTGGATTTAACCTTAATCGAAACAAAATCAATATCAGATTTAATAACATTTAGATTTGATAAATCCTTATTTACCGAATTTATTAAATCTTATTTAACTTAAATCCTACTTGCACCCAAACACCCCCTTTAGGTTTTAAGAGGGGTCTAATATGGATTTTAAGCTTTACTTTTATTCATCTCCATAGGAGTCAGCTTGAGTTCACTTGTTTGATTATTCTGGCTATACTTTACAAGTTTATTCACTATGATCTTTTCTAAAAACTTTTTCTTCTTAAAATTTTAATTTGATTGTTTCGCAACATAATTTTTTTCTAGTTGTCTTAGTCTTCAACTAAGACCTTATTATATTCACTTCTAATGCGTTTAAATTGATCAATGTCTTTTGATCTTCTGTCATTTATTTTTAAGTATTTCATCTATCACTTTTTATGTTTTCATTTTACCCAACCTATCATATATATCATCAAATGCTATTCACTTATTATTTCCTTAGTACTCTTTTTGTAGGAATTTACCTTCCGTTTCATAAAAAATTATAACTTCCCAATAACTATTGGATCTCTTATTTTTCTTCCTGCTCTTTATGTCACATACCTTATTTATGGTTACTTTTGTAATTTATAATTTTTCTTTCAGATTACAGAAAAAATCATTACGGAACTTGATGCCACCATAAGCGCTTTTACTCATCTTGACAACGAGTTCTATCCTATGCTAGAATTGACAAAATCTTACCTGTCAAGTTCTGCTTTAGACGAACTTGGAGAAACGGAGATCGGCTTGAGAACTAAGCTTTCTTGGGCTACATTGCACTCTCTTCTACATTCAGAAAGGGCTGCATATCGTCATCATGGATATATATGGCTAGTTGAACTGCTGATCTTAGAAATCAGCAAAATAAAAGGAAGGAGCATATGGGCCAATATTGAAAATTTTAAGCAGCATTTTAGAGTTGCTGGAGGCCAGGATATAATAACATCTTCAGCTGTTCCATTGTCTATAATTATCATGTGTGGCCTTCTGAAATCAAAACATAATTTCATTCGAAGGGGTTTTCTTTTCGTCTTGGAAAGGTTTTTAATTCGATGCAAGCTGCTTTTGGATGAAGATGAGTTACAGGCCGTAAATTTTGAGGATAAAATTGTCAATCACAATCAAATCTGGATTCACAAAGCAAATGCTGTTGTAGATGTAATGAGTTGTGCTTTATCGCTAGCGCTGGTTGTTTTAGTAAATGAGACCGACCATCTCAATATCTTGAAGGTATGAAAAACGAGATTTTGGTATTAATTATTTTAATTTATAATATTTCAACTGTAGCCTTTTTTTTTTTTTTTGTTAATTTAGCCTTATTGCATTATTTAGTTTGGAGCATGAAAAAAATGTATTTTCAATATAAGAAAATATATTGGGAGCATTTTTCTCAAAAAAAAATAAAAAATAAAAAAAGCTCTTTTAACATTAAGTATTATATTATTATCCATGTTTTATCCCGTGAAGTCAAACATAGGATTAGTTAGGAAATTATTCAATAAAAAATTATTATTCCTTACTCGATGCATTGATTTTTTTTCCTTATTGCATGCTTAATTGGCTTGAATTATTAATTCTATATTTCTTGTTCTGTAGCACAAGTTGACGGTTTATTTGGACTTTTCTAACAGATGTGTGATATCCTTTTTTCTCAATTATGTCTGAGACTACCCGCCTCAAATGAAACAATTTCTGGGCACAACAAATACATTGAAAATCCTGTTACTTATCAAACTCAAAAAGGCAACTCAGACTTGTCCCCAAGTTCGTCAAAACCACAAAATATTTACATTGACAAGTCTTTGAGTCAAGGTTTTGCCATTAATCATGAGACCGCATCAATGGCCGCACTCGTTTTGCGCAGACAGGCCATTGTTCCCATGCAGCTGGTCGGCCAAGTTCCTGCATCGCTGTTCTACTGGCCATTAATACAACTCGCCGGAGCGGCGACTGACGACATTGCGCTCGGTGTTGCTGTTGGCAGCGAGGGCAGAGCGAATGTTCCCGGCGCTACATCGGACATCCGAGCCGCCCTACTCCTGCTTTTGATTGGTAAATGTTCCGCTGATTCTGCGGCATTTCGGGAAGTCGAAGGCGAAGAGTTCTTCAGGTGATTTCTCTATGGTAGTGTCAAAATATTCGGGGTTGTTTGCATATGGTCATTTTTCATCTCAGAGTTTATAAAAATGTCAAATTAGTCGGCACGTTTTTTGATTTGGGCTGAAATAATTCTCAATGAGGATTAATTTAGCCCCCGTTAAAAAAGTGTAGGGACTAAATTGACACTGTTTTAGAATATCTTTTTGCCAAGAGTTGGGGGACCATTTTGAAGTTATTCTCATTTGTATTTTGTATTTTTTATTTTTTCCTGTCCTAAAGCTGTATTGATGCTGATTTATATGTAAATTGGTAGGGAACTACTGGACGATACAGACTCCAGAGTTGCATATTGTTCAGCATCATTCCTTCTGAAGGTATGCCATAATTCTTTCGACAGTGAATCAATAATAATTTGCAACTTGGTACTTTATGTTTGATTTTTGTTTTACAGAGAATGATGACTGAAGAACCTGAAAATTACCAGCGCATGCTTCAGTCTCTCATAATCAAGGCGCAGCAGGTTAGTATTCCTTGAGTTTGTTGCATTTAATTCATGAGGGCATTTATATACATGGCGCACATTTCTTTTGTATTTACATACCTCACACCTAAACTTTTATATTTGCACACACATCACTCAAATCTTTAATATCACATATAAAATAGGGTTATTATCACTTTTAAAAAGTGAAATACATTTTTTCATGCACAGATTTAAAGCACCGAAATACTGTAAATTTGAAAGGTTAGATTCAAGATACGTAATTACATAAGAATTATGTGCTATTGTATGTAAATGCCCCTAATATCATTTTTACTCATATGGCATGGGATGCTTTAAATGATGAACATATTATGTTTGTTTCTACCATCCAGTGCAACAATGAAAAACTGTTGGAGAACCCTTACCTCCAAATGCGCGGCATCCTCCAGCTAGGGAACGAACCTGCAGGGTAGATCTGACTTTGTTACAGCGAAAAGCTTTGTTCAAGTAAAATTCAAGGCCGGCTTCCCTCCATTTATTTGACGGCGGATGCTGTTGCCCGATTGTTTATGAGAGCAGTGTATCTATTGAGCATCACGGCGAACCTGGCAGAGTAGAGTTCATAACTGGTACAACTTCCTACTTAATTTTTCAAGAATAATGATTTTGATTGATATGAAAAGCACTCGCCCTTGCTATTATTTTACGCGTGCAAGAACTAGAGTCATATAAGAGCTCATAATTTTGTGCGTGAATATGATGATTTTTTTTCATATAATGTTGCAAAAGCATATTATCAGCCTAACTTTACGAAGCGATGCCCCTTAGTCACCTTGGTTGAGGTCATCATATCCAATAGAAATGCACATCTCCGCCTAAAAATGTCACTATTTTAACTGTTAGAAGTGAGATGCACCTTTTCATGCATAGGGAAAGTGTCATGTCATATGTGTAACTATTGAAGCTTAGTTGTTATTTGTGTAAATACATAGGAATTTAGTGCCTTAATGATATGTATGTAAATCCTCTAATATCTTATAAGTTTAATATAAGAATGCTTGCAAGTTTGGCTGAACCAAACCATATTGAAAGTGTCCAAATGCTATAGTTAGGAGCATCATTGCATATCATCTGCATCAAGCCAAATATTTTCAGATCTGGAGCAGTTTCATACTCTATTTCTCTTCATTCAATTCTTTTTTTTTCTTTTGCAGGTATAATATAGATTTGTAAATTAGTAATTCACTCGACAAATGCTGCGCAGCAGAAGTACAGCAATGTATAGTTGGACGTGTTAGTAAATTTTATTCGTTGATTTGTTTGATTGTATTCTCCCACCCAGTTGCAATCGAAAAAAAAGGAAGATTTTTTATGTAATATATTTATTTCTCAGGTATTAAATCATCATTTTGAGTAATTTAAATTTAGTTATAATCCTTATATATAATAGCCGTTATGAATCCCAATTCTTTTCATTTGAGTTAGTCATAGGCGTCAAATTAAGCTCCTCACTCCGCACTGCCTCAGTTTTGTAATCGTAATGAGGGATAACAACCGAGTTTCGGGTGAGTTTTTATTTTATTATTATTATTATTATTATTTTAATTTGGGTGCGGCAACCTCGGTATAACAAATAACTAGATTGTGTATTTCCTGTTTTTATTTTATTTTATTTATTTTTATCTTCATTTATAATTTGGTGAACTATGAGCTTGAAATTTTTTCGTTAATTATTTATTGTTTATATCTGTAGAATTTTACGATTAATATTAGAATTTGTGTTTATTCTCTGACTGAAGGCTTTTTGTTATATAGCCCATTTTTCTCTGGCCGTGCTTAATGTTCATCATATATTATTGGTCATGTCCCATGGTGGCTTAATTAGAAAAAGGGGCATTTACATATATATCAGATAATTCGTTATGTATTTACATATCAATATGTATATATTTACATATCATACATGCACGACCTCTCAAATTATTTAACTTCACTTGAAAATATCATTTGTAATGAAAGTGAAATACAGCTTTTCATGTGTAGGCTTATGACGATTGCCCAATGTATTGTAAGTGTAAATATTAGATTTTGGATGTATATATGTAAATATATAATAATCATGTGGTATGCATGTAAATTTCTCATAGAAGTAAGATAATAAAGAAATATGGTGCAATTAGTTGTAAATGTTAAAGTGATGTTTATGTCGTTGATATGCAAATGTATGTTAATGTTTCTTTATTATTTATTCTGTGAGAGTGCTAATTGATTGATTGCTTTATATATTAACTGTTAAATATCACAATTAAAGGTTATAAATGAAAAGTGAGACGATCGCTGGTGGGGGTTTGAAGTTATCCTACAAGTATTTCTTTTTATGAGCATTTTATAATTAAGGTGGCTTTTAATTAATTTATTAGAGGTTTTATCTTAATTGTATCTAATAAATTACAATCTTTTCCATCTCTTTATTTTTATTGTATTAGTTTTAAGTTTGGTTTATTAAGTTAAATATAAAGTATTAAAATAATTTTTGATTATTTTAAATTTTAATTCTAATTGTTCTCCATGAAATTATTTCAGCATTAATTTAAAAAATATGATGATTATTTTAATTTTTCTTATAAACTCTGGGTATAAACCAACTCGTGGCAAATTATAGTAGGTATTGGGAGCCCCATCTAAAATTCATAAAATGTGAATTGATTTTGACCAATGGTTTTACTAAATTAAATCATTGTTATAATTGGTATTTAAAGATTTTATATTTTTTTCATAGCTTGACATAAATTAATTTATAAAATTTATTGCCAAAAGTAATCTGAATCAAAATCAGAACTGAATCCTGAAATTAAAAATTTGTTGAACTAGAAATTTAACAAAATAAATCATAATTGAAGAAGAGTTATAAAAACCATGTAATATTGACACTGATATCATAACGTATTCCCTAATTTTCATTCTTCAAAGAAAGTTGCATAAAACGATATACTCTCCTCATCAGAGAGATTATTTACAAGTTACTAAAATTCGCGTTGAACGTTAAAAAGACATGAAGTGGAGGTCAACCTCCATCATCCTCAGCCTCACAGAATCCAATTGCTCGAACAACACAGGCTGCGCCGGCAATGATGGCGGTGGCGAAGACTGGTGGCACGAGAAAGTCAATGCCAGTATGGCCAAAAAGCTCGGTCGGGATACATATGATTTCGCCTGGCGGTGCATCGAGTAGGAGTCGAACTGCGGTGCTGCTGCACTCGCCGGCGAAGGGGGACGAGGTGACTGTCCACACGAAGGCAACCTCCGGCGCAAGGGAGGCGGCCGCCACGGTTGCAGCGACAAGAATTGTCCATGTGGCCGCATAGACTAGCAGGGGATGACGGTGGAAGAGGGTTTTCCAGAGCTCAGTGACGAGGGAAAATAAGAAGAAAGCCATGGCTTGGACGGGTAACTCGGGACATAGTTGACATTATATATATAAGTATATGGTTAGATTTGGATTTGTTTAATATTAGAGAAATGGGATTAATTATTAAGTTCACTAATGTTGTTTTGGTGAGCAGCGGCACTATGGAAGGAAGGTGATTAGGTGGTTCTGACGAAGGTGGTCCGCTTTGATGATGACATGCACACAATTTTTGTATTTACCATTTTTTTTTTTCTTTTACACCTATTTACATATCTAACACCTTTTAACGTGTTAAATAATTTATACTTGAAGTTTAAGGCATTGTAAATACATTTTGTATTAATGTTTTTTAGATAAGCAAGCTCACAAGTTAACGAGTAGAATAAAAAAATGACTATCATAAACCCTCAACCTTGATCCCATGGAGCTCAACTCATGATAGCCGAAATAGAACTCTCTCACTAGTATGGTTGTTTCGGATTGACATTTTCCTAAGTCGTAGTTGGTGACTACAAAGTTAAAACAACTAATGAACTAAGCCAAGTGTACAACAATGATTTTCTACTAATATAAACATACTCGTGATATAGCGGTTGAAGATGTAGTTTACAACTGTAAAGTCGTGGGTTCAAATCAAACTTATTATCCTTTGAGCCCAACTTTTTGAAAGAAAAAAAAGAAAAAAATTATACTTAAGTTGTTCATGATGGGGAAGCGAGGCACTTCAAGTTGGACAAACAATTTTAGAACCCAATGAATATCCATGCAGTCTCTTTAACAATAAAGAGAGAATTAAAATAAATAACAAAGCATAATATAAAAGTCATTAGACTTCAAGTACATACAGATTCTAACGAATGAAAGAGATTGGTTTCCTATACATAAACTGCTTTAATTCAATAAAATCAAAATTTTGCAAGCTTTTAACGGCACAAATACAAATTGTATAAATTTACATTTTTTAAATCTAATCACCCAAAATATCATTTGCATTGAAGTTTCACCCTACATTTCATCTGACCAATCATTTTGTTAAAAATGACTTGAACCCAAAGGGAACTTTAAAATAACATAGAAACATCTAAACTGCAGCTATCTATATAACCAAATATGAGTTGCCCTTAGTTTAAAAGATATGTCCCATTATAACCAAACATGAGTTACAAGTGAAAATCAAACAGTTTGGTAGCCCAATACAGTTTCAACTTAAGGCAATCCACACCAACAAATATAAAAGTATTCACCAAACTGCCAATAATAACACCCAATCAAAAAAAGGCCACTACCAAATTGCCTTGGGAGTGTTTGATTTGCTGAATGAAGAAATGCAGCTAAAAAATAAGTGTGTAACAAAAAATGTAGTGTAATTGAAATAATTTGATAATTGGTTTAGTGTTAAAATAAATGCAATAAATTATATTTTTTTGTTTGGTTTGAAGAAAAATGAAATCAACGTAAAATACGCTCGGCATTTGTGGTGGCAAACCGGTGAGCTGCTTGGCTGTAAGCAGCTGGAGCCCACCACTGGGAGGCGACATGGCAAAGCAGTTACAAATGGCCAGGCTACTAGCTCCAACAGTAGGCAATCAGCAACAACTGGATTCCAGCTCAAAGTATTTTTAAAATTGTCCAAATCTAACATTCATAATACACCCGGTCTTGATCTGCATTATAACTTATAAGTTTATCAAAATTTTAACACTGCATTCCATTGCCATCCAATCAAATGCCAAAATTTAAAAAACTCCTACATTTTATTTACTTTACACCACTAATGCAAGGAAACCAAACAGCTCATTGGCATATTCAAAATCAATTTTTAAACATGACTTGATAATTTGAAAGATGACAACCAAGAAACAAAACAGCAACAAAGTGACTGATATTCCTACCTTCAGCTTAAGATTAAGTCGAGTAGATGCAGCAAGCCAATGGGAAGGAAGGTCTAACACTAACCTAAGTTGAACTATAACCACCCACAGCTATAGTTTTGAAGATCTTAAGTCTTTTGATAATTTACATTTCCAGTAACAATAATAATTATTCTAAAAGTCATGTTGTCCATTGAAATGCAAACATTTTCCCCAAAATAAAGAGTTTAAACCGATGGGTTCCACTGACTTGTTGGCAAGCAAGTTGAGATTTATTGTTTGTGTTTACCATTTGACTTGTTGAGTAGTTCACAACATCAATTCAAATTAAAAGTCGACAAATATTAAAATATTATAATTATATTTGTGCGCACATCCGCAAGCATGTACCATCATATATACATAACAAATTAAGCTATATTAAGCCAAACATAATCGAACATATACCAATATGCATGTTTTGTTCTCAGCAGATAAGTTTATAGAACAAGCAAAGCTCATCATTGAACCAAGCAAAGGCCATGCGTGAACATCAAGCTAGACTGACAGCCCTAATATCAAATGTCTGGCTTTATATGCCAAACGAGTAAAGTGCGAAAGTAGTCACCTGACAATTTACATGGGCCTTTTTAGTTCCCCAGTCTGTAAAAGTGTTAATTTAGGATCTATTTGGGGCGGCGGTGCGGTGGCGGTGCAGCACTGCATGGTAGTTTTGTCTATTTGGGTAAACTATATTTTGGCAACATTTTCAAAAAGCTGCCGCTGAAATTTACGTTTTTTCACCGGTCCTGGCTAGATGCTGTGGCAGTTTTCTAGCTGCGGTCTCACTTTCTTAAAAAAAAAAAAAAAAAAAGTAATTGCACCGTAGCGTTTTGAACATCATATTATTTTTTAACGACTTCACAGTTGTTTTTTAATAAGCTGCCCCAAACAAACTCTTAGTCATAGACACTTTTAATGTAGGCTTAAATAGTTTCAAGGGATAATTTTTGAGCTCATATTAAAAGAATTTGGGGACTATTTTGACAATCTTATAAACCCTAGGACAAAAAATGGTTTGGATGGGGGGTGGGGGTGGGGGGTTCGCGGGCGGTGGTAAACATATAAATTAGCCGCCAAAGAAGCCAACATTACAGGAATCAAAATATTTGATAATTTTCTTTTGCATTCAGAATCAAGTTAATCGTTCTCAACCATAGCTACAAAATTTAAATTCCACCAGCATAAAAACTAATGTTAATAATATGCGTCAGACTGTAACCACCCTACTAAAGTCTAATCCCTCATAACAAGCAACAAGAATTTCACCTTGTGAGTTACGAAAAAGAAAATGTAATAATTTGGTTATTTATGGCAGCAATAATCATTTATCAACATTTCAAAAATTGAAAAAAACTGAATCCACCAATACCATCTCACAAGAAAGCACTAGGCATAAATATCACCTAGCTGGATACTCATCAAAGTTTGCATACAAATACATTGTTCCCACAACAGTATAAGTAGTAAATATCGCATATTAAGTCAAATAACAAATCATCAGGCCGAAACTAATGAGTTCTGAGGAGAAAATATGGTGATAGCTCAAGCTATCTGTAACAAGCCATGATACCGATATATTAAACATTTAATTGATGAAGAAGACTGACCACAACAAAGTTGCCTTCGCCGCAGAATTGAGTCAATTTGCTCGCCCTTTGATGACATCGAGATCCATCTCTGATGGATCTGTCGCCTGCAACTCCACCTGAATGCCATCCAGTTCTCTCTTGAAGCTCTCCTTCGAGCTTGCATAAAGCATCTTACTCCTCACCTTCGACGTGTCGGGAGACCTTCGCAGTATACGTACAAAATGCAGAGGCGAAACCAAAAGAGAGTTTTTGACGAACCAGCATTATATAATAGCATAATTGAAAGTTTTGCATACATACATACCACTAAATTTCTATGTATTTCCATATCTAACACCTAAACTTCAATATTTACAGATATGTTATCTTACCTATGCATGAAAAGGTGATTTGCCATTTTTTGAAAAGTTAAAATAGTGGTATTTTGATGTGATATGAAAGATTTGGGCTGTATAAATGTAAAAAGTAAATTTAGATATTAGACATGTAAATACATATGAATTGGGAATGCCCAAGATAATAATGAAAGAAGAAAGAGCTTACCATGCTATGAAAAAGATCTTGCTTTTAGGGACATTCTCTTCAGTGAAAAAATCAAAATCGAAAATAGCATAGCGACATTCATTTGCGGGGAGATGGGTAATGAAATCATCGTAATTCAAAGTAGGTTCACCGAGCTTTTCGACAATAATCTGCTTAAGTTTCTCGTCAATCTTGTAAATTATGAAACGATGGGTTCTCTTTGCCTTCAGTTCCAGGAACTTCAACTTGCAGTCATCATTCACTGCCATCCCTGATGCTGAATTGGCCTGATATTTCATCATGCAAAATATAAAAATGCAGCTCATTTATAAAAGAAAATTTTAAAGTAAATCTAAAAAACAGGATCTTTCAATAAAGTGCATTATAGGTTCACGATGAAATAACAGATAAATAAAAAGAGCACGCGATGAATTCTCGGGAAAAAAGAAAAAAAAATGCAAGTAATGGATTACAACAAGATCAATAACGAAATAGCACTCAAGATGTTCGTTTCCATCAAAGAACCCTGAAAATGCGAAAAAGAAACGAGACATAACCCTCGGAAAATAAAAACAAATCAACACTTTTTTCACTGAAAAAACAGAATCCACTCAAAAATTTTCAATACTGCATAATTCTAAGCAATTCAAGATTTGCTACACAAACCCGGATTCATCTCTCCAAGCCATCAAGATGAAAAAAAGAAAAAAAATTAAGGAGCAAAAAATCGCAGGGAATTTAAGAAAAATTTAGCATAAATCCTGTCAAACAAAATTATTGGGATTCCAATCCGACTGTTTCGATAAATCTAATTTCAGACCCGTTATTTGTTAATTCATTACTCGTTCAATCTCATCATTCAAATGATTTAGAAAATTAAAGATTTCCCAACCCACAAACCTCAAATACTTAAACAAATAGCCATGCAATTTTCAGATTTTAATTCTATCAAGATTTACAATATCTGGATTTACAAGATTTCACTAAATCCAACTTCTAACCTAAGAGCAAAATCATACATAAGAAAAAAAAAATCCAACCAGGTGAGTCCCATCAAGATGTTGATTAGAATTAAACCGCATGGGTATTGCGGCCGGATCCAGCAAAATTTCACGGCGGATCAAAGAAGCATATGTAAATGAGAAGAAACTAAAAATAGATATTAATAAGAAATGAGGATTCAATTCATAAGAACTGCAAGCCCTCAAAACTCCATAGTAAAAAAGAAGAAGAGAGAGAGAGAGAGAGAGAGAGAGAGAGAGAGAGAGAGAAACCATTTCGTAAAAGCTGATTCGGGGAGGTGTAGAGGAAGAGAAAATCTAGGGTTTCTTTCCGGAGCTGGAGAGTCGGGAAGTTGAAAGTTGAGAGGGGGAGGCGATGGCCCTAGAGGAGCGAAGGTCGGTACGGTGGTTCCGTAAATATTTCGTAAACTTCAGCCGCGGGCCCGCAAAATTGTCCTCCACCAATCAAACTATGCCACGTAGTGGTTAGCGTGAACAAAACGCGAGATAATGAGTGGGCTTGGGCCTAGATTCCACTCCGGCCCAATGGAACATAGATATTTTAAAAGCAATAATTTATTACATATGTTCCTCGTTTAAATTTTATAAACGTCATGATCATATAAACATAAACGTATACAAATTCATATTAAAATAATAATAATAATAATTATTATTATCATTATTTTTATGTAATACAGAATACGTGAGTACTTTATTTATATTAATATAGAATTTAATTTTTAAATAAATAAAAAATATGTTCTATGTAAATCCCCCTCGGGAATAACCTTTGCAGGTAATTTAGTCATGATAAGTGATAGTCCATAAAAAATGTAATTCAATAATTTTAGAAATATAAGTGCTTTGAGAGGCAATTTTCTTTCCAG
Organism: Papilionanthe hookeriana x Papilionanthe teres; assembly: GCA_022702705.1. NCBI lineage: Eukaryota > Viridiplantae > Streptophyta > Magnoliopsida > Asparagales > Orchidaceae > Papilionanthe > Papilionanthe hookeriana x Papilionanthe teres. Next base: position 70,357,843 of record CM040437.1, read on the forward strand.
TCAATTTCCCCTTAAAAATACATTATGGGCGATGGGGCTGTCAAAAAGCTTGTAGTGCGAAGCAGGTTCGTGTTTAGTTCGTCGAGTTTGTCTGTTATTTGTTTGATAAATAAACGAGACGGTACAGTGAATTTTTTTCGTTCGGTTAGTTAAACAAACTAAACACAAACAGTGATGCGTTTGTTCGTGTTTGAATCGTTATTGTTCGAAATATAAAAAAATAATTTAAAATAATTATATATAAAATATATGATATTTAAAAAATAAATTTTATAAATCATAATATATAATAAATTAATAATAATAACATATTAATATACTATATTAGTAATATACTAATATAGATATTATATATTTATATAATATAGGTTATATAATTTATATAATATATTATTTATATATATTAAGATTAGGGCTATCAAACTGGCTCGTTCGCGAACAGCTCGTGTTCTACGCGTTCGTTAAGAAACGAACGCGAACAGTGACTTCACGAACAATTTCAAACACGAGCTTATTTCAAACAAACTAAATTTCAGATGAAACGAAAACGAACACATGCTCTGTTCGTTCGTGTTCGGTTCGTTTACACCCCTAATGGCTGCTCTTGAGATTGGACACATGTTCTTATAAGGCATATCTTCTTACGAAGGACAGAAAAAAAAAATCTGATTACATATAAAACTGAAGCACATACACAACCTGTAAGTTCACGACAACCTCAGCATCACCAAATAAATAAAGGGGCATTTATATACATACCACACAATTCTTATGGATTTGCATATGCGTCGTATCTAAACTTTCATATTTACACGCATGGCACTCAATTCTTTCATATATTATTTAATAGTCAAATTCATATTTTTCATATATAGTTAAGGTGCTAGTGGTGTACTAAGCCTGTAAATTTCCCATAAATAAATAAATAAATAAACATTCTGACAAAACTATTTAAATGCAATGGCTAAAATTAAAACACAAACAGGATACTGAAGCATTTAACTTCTCTGATCAAAATATTCTGACAAATAAACCAAACTTGTTAGGAATAGAGTTCAGGAATATTTCTTCTCACAGCTTCTAACACGTGAAGTCTTCCCCTTAGCATGCTTGTGTCTTTGTTTATCCTTCTTCTTGGACTTGAGTTGCAGGCGATCATTAATTTTCACCTTCTGTAGTATTGAGCTCGCTGGCGGATCGTAGACATCCGCCGCCCATTTTACACGCAGATCCGACCTCAAATCTATCCCATGTCGTGCTCGGCCTCCTTTCATGGCAGAGACGATGTTGGAAGATGGCTACAAAGCAGGTTGAGTTAAACAAAATTAAAATAAAATTCACATTTCATAACCAGAATTATTCTATGATTAAACAAATTATTAGAACAGAAATAATCAGTGCCTAAAAATATGCAGTGTGCTACAATAATTTTGTTAGAAAACTAAAGTTTAAATTCCAACTTTAGATGTGATGGTTCTTGTTTTATTGGAAGTGCTTGAATGTTTAATGAAACTCCCTTCACGAATGTTGAATGAAACTGAATGAAGAAATCTAAATATATCTCTGCTATTTTGCATTACTTGAATTATTTATGTAATTATTGATTTTTGCTAACGTTGAATGAAATTTTATAAGGTGTAAATTCCAGTTGATCTTTTTTTTTAATGGTTTCGATTTTATGCTGAATTTCTCTTATTGATTGATTATTAATTTATCATTCGACCGTATTGGGATTCATTCTGCTCGATATATGCTCAAAAAACCAATCCCATTGGTAAACAAGTTCATTGATCAAGTTATATTTCTGAGCCTAATTCTAATTCTATTAATTTAGCTTCTGATTTTAAGTTTGCTTTAGTTTTAAAGTCAAGTCATCTTAAAGCACTGTCACCTTGGTTATTCAAATTTTTCCATTATTGAAAAACTATTTCCACAACTGTTTTTCAATAAAAAATTCTAATTTCTATCAATGTGAAACTTGACAACTTATAAAATATAACTGATATATGTATATTCTAAACCGCAAAACAAACTCACATATCCTTTTGTTATAAATCATAGTGAAATCTAAGAGCCCTCTCAAATAAAAAATATAAACAGGGCACGAAGATCTCTATTATTCATTTATGATTATAATAAAACGATTTGCATATTCCTTATGAAAGAAAAATTTGAAAACACCACCATATTTCAATCTTTTCACTCAATGATCCTTACTCAATTCTAAAGCATATTCTAAGTCCATCATACTGATAATATTAAAAAATATTTTAAAGTTAGTCTAGATTCTTCTCTTTCCAAGCATGATATCATCCATATAACCTATTCTGTTGATATTCCTAAATAAAATGGGATCTTTGAGATGAAGAACATTTACTTGAAGTCGTCCGTGCTATTATGATCTTTAATCATGTGCCTAAATATTTTTTTAGGGAAACTCATACTCACAACCACATATCAATAACATGTATAATCGTAATCCCAAAATTTCAAAATCCTCGTAATGTTCTCATGGAATTCTATCCACATATTCGCTCTTTTCCTCCGACTTATCATTGAGCGTTTTTAGTTGTTCCGTCATTCTTCACGCCCACCAACAACATTGCACCAAACTTGATCTAAAATCTTTTAATGTACCTTCCCCGGTTACTCCTCCAACCAAAAAGGATACAAATGCTACTCTCAAATTACTAGAATAATATACAAGTTCATGTATGTCACATTTTTTTTTAGAATCAATATTACATTCTATAATTTGAAATTCAAGATGTTACCATGTTACCGGATTTTAGTGACAAACCTTGATAATATGCAAGTTTCCAACTCTATTTAAGAGGCTCTAAATGTTCCAGCATAAAAGCAAGCTAATGAAGAAATTCGGGCCCTAGAGAATAATAACACGTGAACTTACAGGGTTGCAACAACAACAACAAACAACAACAAAGCCTTAATCCCACTAAGTAGGGTCGGCTACATGAATCCTTTTTCTCCATTGCGTCCTACTTAGTGTCAAATTATCGTTTAATTCTAATAAATTAAGATCATTTTTTATGCAATAAGCCCGAGTTTTCCTAGGTCTACCTCTGCGTTTCTTAACATAAGTTTTATCTAAAACATCTACTCTCCTAATCGGATCATCGGGTGGTCGACGTTTAATGTGAACAAACCATCTAAGGCGACTCTCTCTAATTTTATCCATCATTGGTGCAACACCAATCCTATTACGAATATATTCACATTTTGTCTCTAAGTGTAAAGCCACTCATCCACCTAATCATTCTCATCTCGGCAACACTTAACATTATGCTTCTAGAGGCCAACATTCAGCACCATAGAGCATTGCAGGTCTCACCACCATCTTATAAAATTTTCCTTTCAGTCTAAGCGGTACTTTTCTATCACACAATAGGTCGGACGCATTCCTCCACTTCAACCAACCAACCAACCTGAATTCTACTATTAACATCCTCATCTATATCACCATCGCTTTGAATAATGGACCCGAGATATCTAAATCGTTCACACCTTTTAATAATTTGATCACCCAAATTTACACTTCTGTCACTAGACCTACTATTACTAAAATTACATTCCTTTTTCTTTTTCTTATTTTGGAGGGATTCCTATTTGATTTCCTTTTATTATTATAAGTATGTAGTAACGTGTCATGCATGAAATGAGCTAAAAATAAAATTCTTTTGAGAAATACTACACACAATGACATTCTTATTGTTAAAGGTCAAGAACATGGAAGCAATGAGATGCACCATACTATTAGTACGTAACAATTAGTCACATTTTAGTCAACATTTTCACGAGCAAGAGAAACAGATTAAAAGTGTTAACACCATATGCAATTAATGGCAATGTTTAATCATTAGATAGCTTAAACTCGGCAATAAAAAGTCTTCTATGAGACAATATATTCAGCTTAAAGTGAAAGAAACAACTTTTCAAGATAAACATAATTACCAGAAAGAGAAGGTTCTATCTGCATACAACATGGACAGAAAATTATAAAATATTTGAGGAAGATTTACTTACATACACTCGATTCCTATGAATTAACATGTTTAACGCGTTAATTTACATACACACCGCCTTTTTTAAAAGTTAAAATGGTAGGTATTTTCTCCGTGATAAGAAAGATTTGAGTAGTATAAATGTTAAAAGCAAAATTTAGGTGTTAGATATGTAAATTGATAGTAGAATTCATTGGAAATACAATATATGACGACCAGCAAATTAATTTTAAGAATAAGCTACTATTCTAAAGAATAAAAAACTGCCATTAAACAAATAAAAGGTGAGGCCATTATCATAATATAAAATAGCAAAACTGAACTCAGCAATCAGCTGCTATAAAAGAAACTTACAGGGAGCGAAACCGAACGCTTATATGTTGGTGATGCTGCAGTCTGCTCGGCACAGAAGGAATGGTACAACTCCAATTCAGAAGAAGGGAATGTCGCAGACTTACTCAAAAACTTCTCCAAACTACCATCAAAAGAACCAGACGAACTCGGTTCCATATAAGCACTATTCTCCCCAGAATTAGCCTCATTATTCTCATCAGAAGCTGCGTCAATGGCAGAGAACTCTGCATGAGAATCTTGGAGATGGGCGTGGGCGTCATGAGCAGGTGCTCCATGTACCTCATCTATGAAACTGGCATCCTTGCTTTCAGAGCAGCAATTACTATCTTCATGAATCTCTATCTCAACAGTATCTTTAATATTCGTACTGACAGATTGTTGATCTCCAGTGTTTGGCTCTTTGCAGTTAACACCAGGCAGAAGTGATTCACAGTCGATATCTTCACAAACTGAATTAGTAGAACAGGAAGCTTCCATATTCCTGCTTAAGAAAAAAAGATGAGGTAACAGAAATTGTATTGGGAAAAAAATGTAAAAATTTCATGCATGTGGACTTTAAAGAAATGAGAAAAAGAAAGATGCTTGATCAATAAAGAATAGATGGAAAAGAAAAAGGGTTACAAATCTTTACCTAAAACAGCAAACTCCACCAAAAACTCACGGATATAAAGAGTAGGCCAAACAGCCTAGTTCAGAAACAAGCCCTTAACTTCAAAACCCTCCAATCCAAAATCGAATGCAGTTACGGAACTGAAGCTCCGGACTACAATCAGATCGAATAAAACCAATCCCACTCAAAAAGGAAAACGCGATCACGAACAAGAATGAGTTCAGGAAAACCTAAAACAAGGCTATCGCCGTACTCTCAACCATTATCAGCTCAAATCAGTGTGGCGCTTCCACTTTTCGAGATTTTTCGAGGGATGCGAACAGTTCACCGGAAAAAGATTTGATCATCGTCGCTCATCGAATGCGGAATCCTCTGAGCACCGAAGACATCGTCGGTTCTCCGAAAAAGAGATCATAAACCGATAAAATCACGAGAAAGCGTCCGGATTTTCAAATGGAATGGAATTTGACAGAAATGGAGAGCCCGAGGACGGAGCTGACTGAGAATTGAGAGGCTTCAAACCGACTGAAAGAATTCTATCGAAAATAGCCGGAAAAAACGATGACTGGCGAAACCGGTTCAGTTACGGCAGTCAAAGTGCCATTATCAATAAATAGTTGGATTTCAATAAATAGGAGAAATTTCATTTGAAATGACGGTATTCTCCTTCTCGATCTCCATCTCCATCTCCATCTCCATCTCCTCATTTCCTCTTCCATTACCCTACTCGCCTCGGCCTCCACATCCGCCGACAGTTTCCTACTGACGCCGACCTACTCTTTCGCTCATCCGCCTTTCTCGTGAGGTCTGTCTCTTCGACGTCCCATGCCCGTTTCTCTGCCGCTTCTTTAGCTCTCTTACTCGCAAGTCCAATATCCTCTGCATCCTCTTCGAGCCTCCTTCAGGACCCAACCTGGAACGCCAGTGATCTCCCCCGCTCAGCTCCCCACTGCCTCGGCGAGATCCTAGTTGTCATGCAGTGCTTCAGAGCCCTCCCAGCGGATTGCTCTGCTCGTAGCCAGATGCATCTTCTTCTCCAAATCGACTCAATCAGCAAATTTTTAAGCTTTATAAATTAACCTATCACTTTAATTTTTGAACTACTAAACACGTGCATTTACGCTTTTTACAATCAAAAAATTGATTCTTTGATAAAAATGAACTATGATAAGGATGTAGGTTTTATCACGAATTTTAATATTTGAGTGAGAATTTGTAAAATGGATGAAATATAGGGCGGTTTATGTGTAAATAGTAAGTTTAGGGGGGCCTCTATGCTATTGCCCCAAAAATTTAGGTTGGATATCTAATATCAGCGACCATAAGAAAGGCTACAGGAATCAAACCGCTGCCGCTATTGGTTGCCGCCGGTGAGAGTTCACTCTTTTCTCTCTACCTTCTTTAAAGCTCTTGCTTTTCTGGCCATGGATATCAAATTCACGGTCAAAAAGATTCTTTTGATATGAATTTGAACAGCTCGAATCGTAACCTAGTCGACATTCGAAGCCGTGATCTGTTCTTACCCGCATTGTTTACTATGTGTTTGATGAAATGCCTCAACGAGCTCTTAGCTGACTGATTTATTATATTTTTATTCTGGAATTTTGTTTCTTTTTGCAGATAGAGTTACGGAGGTGTAAACCGAGAGCAGTCCTATAGAACTTCTTAAACTGCTTGATGTAGTAAGCTGTGAATCATTTCTCTACGTTTACTATGCTTGGATAGCTATTTTGCTTATTTGCCTTCGTGATAGAAGTGTAAACAAGAGTTCATTTACATCAAATATCTTGTGTTTCATTTGAGGCAGTGTACTGGTAGGAAATGTAGAGCTTGCCTTTGGATGGTAAATTTTTAACTTTTTTTTTCTTTCAAAACTTGTCTTTAAAAAAGGTTAGGGGTTTATACACATATAGAACTCAGTACATATCTATTTACATATCTCACACTCCAAACTTCTAATTTATATATTAAGCACCCAAATTATTTCTATACAATGAAGTTCACAGCTCCGTCAAAGTCATGAGCAAATCTCCCATCATGTAGGAGCCCTTTCCTCTTTATTCTGTCTCCCGAGAAAATATTATGTGTGGTGGCCGCACGTGCGTACAACCTATGTGATTCGAGCAAGTGTAGTGTACAATGGTTTCTCTCATTGGTCGTTCGCATGTGCAGTTGTACTTTAAATTCTTAATATTATTCCTTGAATTTCTTTTGATAGGATAAAAATCATGAGGTATAGCCCAATTAAAATTATTCCACTGTGCTGATGTAGGTTACAAGACTTTACCAACCCTTGAATTATCGGAAACAATAGTACTTAAGTGGTGGTATCCACATGACTTCAGCTAGGGGAGTGACGGCAACCTGACCACTGTGAGATAATTCGTAATATTCGTTCCTTCAATTTCTTCCACTCATTGATTCCTTTTCATCTTCAACTATTTATACATCACATTTCTCTTCTTCCATTTCTAATGCATTTTTAGAAGCTGGCTACTGGCAATGACCAACGAAGTTTTTTGTTGGCCGATCACTGGCAATCTTCGAGTTCTTTGTCCTACCATAGCCACTACCCTCACCTCTTTTTTTGGCTCCTTGGTGGACAAGCCAAGGAATTCATCCACGGCAGAGTAAACCTCTACCAACCTGAAGGCTGCAGGCCTTTATCTTATGAGAGTTTGCTCCATTCTCACAGGTTCTCTTTTTTAGGCATACCAGAGATTTGAGTTTTTAATGTGTAAATTAAATGTTAGGAGTGTGAGATGTGTGAATAGGAATGTTTGAACTGCTCTGTATGTAAAATCCCCTAAAAACGATCATTATTTTAATTTTTAAAAAGTGAAACATGCATATGTACAAAAATTGAAGTGAAGATGTTAGATATATAAATATATAAGAATTGAGTGGTATGCATGTAAATGTTCCTTAAAACAAACACCCTTTGGTGCTTGAAAAATCAGTTTTTTGCTGCAAAAGCAAAACAAACCTAAGCCGTCCCTAAATCAGCCTAAAGTGTCTTACTTCCTATGCCCAAAATTAAGGATCAGTTGAATTAGTGAGAATTTGTAACATCATATTGGAAAAAAAAATGTTCTTTTAAGCTAATAAATCTGGTCGTAAATGATTAATTTTCACCACAAAATCTCTAAAAAGCAGCAAGAAAAAGGCTGCAATATAAAATTATGGTAGCTACTTTAAAAACACTTATGAAAAAACTGCTCTAAATGAACACGGAACATAAAACTGCCTTTAGCTTCCATATGGGCAAACAACCCAATGTATTGGAATGACATTGTAATCAATATTGCACTTTAGCTTTGCAGAAATAGCCCCGTATAATGATGGTTTTGCAAGGGCAAGCTATCTCCACAGGGATGTTCTTATCTGCAAGGAGACTGTTTGCTCGGCATTCTTCTAATAAATTGTTCGTCGGAGGTTTGTGATAGTCATTCACTCTTCTTTACAATACAGCTTATTTGTGCCTAATATTAGTTTTTTGGGGCATTTACATATCTAACACCCAAACTTTGCTTTTTTTACATTTCTATCACACATCTTGTAAATCACATAAAAAATACTACTATTATAACTTTCAAAACGTGAACTACATCTTTTCATGCCCAATTAAGCTGCCAGATATGTAAAAAGATGGAAGTTTAAATGTTAGATATGTAATGCTCCATTGGCTGTGGTACTAATTATTTTGAATGAAATTTTTTAAGGTCTTTCATATGACACCAATGAAACTGTTCTAAGAGATGCTTTCAGTGCTCATGGTGTAATTACACAAGGTGGTTTGACCAAATCATCAAATTTACATTTGGGGCATTTACATAGATACCACAATTCTCATGTATTTACATATCCAACATCTAAAGTTTGCTTTTTTACATTTATACCTTCCATAAATTTCATATCATAGCAAAAGTACCCGTATTTTAGCTTTAAGAAAAAGTGAAATGCACCTTTTCATTCATGTATAAGAAGGCATATACATGTAAAAATTGAAATATAGGTGTTAGATATGTAAATGCATGAGAATTGGTTGGTATTTATGAAATTCTTCCTTTATATTTTCTCTGAATCATATTGATTTATGTGATCTCTCGCTGACTGATGGTGTATTTATGCAGTCAAAGTAATATGTGACAGGAGAAGCGGAAAATCTAAAGGTTTTGGATTTGTGCAGTTCTCTCAAGAAACTGAAGCTGCCACAGCTCTGCAAAAGATGAATAAACAGGTAGGAGCGTTTATAGTTAGGGGCATTTGCATAAATACCATCAATTTCTAAGTATTCACGTATCTAACACAACTTTTCTTTTCATATTTATACCACACAATTGTTTCATATCACACCAAAAAATAAAATCACCACTATTTTAACTTTAAACTGTGAAATGCACCTTATTCATGTGTAGATAAAGCGTCATATATGTAATAATTGAACTTCAGGTGTTAGATATGTAAATACATAGGTGTTATTTGTGTAAAATCTTCATTATATTTAATAGATGGATTTTGTTCTATATCATTATACTGTTTTTATTTCATGGATTCCAATTTATTTATTTATTTTCAGTTACTTGATGGAAGAAACATTCGTGTGCTGTACGCAAACCAGTAAATTTGATCTCTCCTTCCCTAAGTTTTCGGCGCTCTCTGACGACACTCGCAAAGCATCAACGGTAGCAGCGCCGCTTGAAGACACTTACAGGTGCCATCTTCTTCGCAGTACGCGATGGGCATTGAGCTCTTCAACGACGACTCCAGCACCAATGAAGCCGACTTATCTAAGCTTGAGATTAATAAAGATTTCGCCAAGTAATTTGAGTACAACAAGAAGCGCGAGGAGCTCAGGAAGCGCGGCCTCATCTCCGACTCCGACGAGACTTCAGATGAATCGTCTGAAGAAGAGATCAAGGATGAGTACCAGTTCTACGACGCCCTTGTTAGGGTGAAGAAGAATGACCGCATTGTCATGCAAAAGGACGCAAAGCTCTTTGCCTCATCATCCGAACATGAAGAAGAAGAAGAGAGGATAAGAAGTATGGGGTAACTAAAAAGGCGAAGCCTTTGTACTTGAAGGATGTTATGGCTAGGCAGTTCGTAGAAGAGGGGCTGGAGATTGAGGAAGAAACCCTAAGGTGTATAGCAGAGAGCAGGTTGAAGGCCTGAAGGCTTTTCTTGAAGCGGTGAAGGAAGCATTTGGTTCCGTTGATGATGATGATGATGGCTTGATAATATAAAAAAAGGGCAATAGAAAAGATACTGAGGAGGATGAGAATGGCGAGATGATACATGAGAAGGTGGATGAGATCTTTGGAGAAGACAAGGATCTAACTGAAGATGAGATGTTCTTGAAAAATTATTGTCTTAACAAAATGTTGGTCAACAAGGAGAAGGATAAACAGACTTATGATGATATTGGGTTTCAGAGGATGAGGATCAGCTGGAAAAACAGGAACAATGTGAAGCAGAGTACAGCTTCCGACATGAGGAAGAAAAAGAGGATAGAGTTTTGGGTCACTCTAGGATTGCAGATGGTTCAATGAGGAAGAAAAGCAGCAGCAGAAAGACACAAGGGAAGAACAATGCAGAGAGGATGGCGCAAGCAGAGTTTGAGAGGAAGGAGGAGCTGAAACATCTGAAAAGTTTGAAGAAGAAAGAGATTCAGGAAAAGCTTGGGCGTATTCTTGTTACCACCGGGATTAGAAAGGAAAGTGCCAGCAATCTTGATGCTGCTTATCTTGAGGAAGATTTTGATCCACAAGAATATGATAAAGCCATGAAAGAGATGTTTAGTGCAGATTATTACAATACTGAGGATGTTGATCCTGGTTTTGGAAGTGATGGCGGGGATGACCTATAGAAGCCAGACTTTGATAAGGAAGATAAATTTCTAGGTTTGACAGAAGGTTGGGATTCAGTTGATACAATGGAGGTGTTTGAGGGTATGAGAAAGTTGCTGTTGAAAAAAAATGATGAAGAGGAAGAGCCCTCCTGCATCGAAGGCAAGAGGAAGAGAAAGCAAAATATTTCTCTAACAGAAAAAGTGGACCTTGACAGGGAACTGGAGGAGTATTATAAGTTGGACAATGAGGGTACTATAGGACGTCTGAAAACTAGATACAAATATAGGTCTGTGCCAGCTGAGTCATATGGGCTACAAGTAGAGGAGATATTAATGGCCAATGATAAGGATTTGAATCAGTATGTCTCTTTAAAAAAGTTAGCAGCTTACCGCGAGGAGTGAAAGGTGACATTTCACCAGAAATGAAGAAGAATATGTTTCTTCAAGGAGTGAAGTTAGATGGTAAAATTTATAGCAAGAAGCACAGGACAGAAGAGACTGGAAGTCAAAAATTTAGTGAACATAAGGAACCAAATGGAGATGCAAATACGTTGTCTAAGCGCAGCAAGAAAAGGAGCATGCTTGCCCAGTTGAAATTATCTAAATCTCGGTTAACCGCTTATGGAAAAATCCCCTCTAAGCAGCATGAAAATCATTAAAGGAATTTGTTCAGAAAATGAATTATAAAAGTTACATTCCTGGACATTATACATCAAGAGACCTTAATATGGACAGAGAAAACAGTTGGACCTTGTACCATGACAATAATTTACTGAATGGGCATCTTCATAATAACTGCATTCATAGTTTCTCTGAATCTGTATTCTGAATATGACAGAGAAATGCTCAAATGAAGAATGCTTGAACATGAATCCATATTCAGAAAAGAGATGTGTACCACTGATTTTCTTACAAACTACATCTTTTTGTTGTTGATCTGGAGAGAGAGACTGTTGAAGCACTATACAGAGAGATGTGTTTGATCTGATCTGGCTAAATTTAGCCTTCTTATGCTGAATCATTAGTTCATGTCAATGTCAGCTTATAATTTTGGTGTTTTATTTCTGAACATGAAGCTATTACAAACTGTTTCTATTTATCCTTACAAAAAAGTAAATTTCATATATAAAATAAGAAAGAGCCACCATTCTGTCATTGGCAAAAATGTGATTATTGCGATCATTTTTCTCTTGTGAAATTTATAGACCTAACACACAATTCTTATGTATTTATACATCTTACGCCTAAACATTCGTATTTACATACGTAGCATTTTCAAATTATAAATATATGCATGAAATGATACATTTCGCTCTAGAGCGAAATAATAAAATGATAATACCATAATGGTATTATTATTATTTTATAATATTAAATGCGTACCTCCCAATTCCCAAATATTTACATTTATTAACACCATAACTAAGTTTTATATTTATATCCCCAAATCCTAAATTTTTACATTTCTAACACCTAAATTTAAATTTTACATTTATATCACCCAAATGTTTGATACCACAGAAAAATATCATCATTTTAACTGTTAAAAACTGAATAGACCTTTTCCTTGAAAGGGAATACACCTTTTCGATACAAAGGTAAGGTGGCATGAATGTAAAAATTACATTTTAAGTGTTGAAAATGTAAATACAGAAGTATTAAGTGGTACAAAATTTCAGTGAAACTTCTATTTTTGAATCAATAGTGACATAATAATGCCATTTCAATTTAAAATTTTAAAATATAAATTGAATCAGATTATCTCAAACTAAGTAAGACAAAAATAAAGTTAACAAACATAAAATCCGTAATTACATGTACTATATCTAATTAATCAAAATTATATATCTGTCGTCTAAAAAAAGTATTAAATATAAAATTCATAAATCACCAAAAGTCGAGTCCCCCAAAATTTCTCCATTTACACAATCATCCTCACCCTTTGATTAGCTTTCATAATTTAGGGAAAAAATAAAACAAATATAAATAAATAAATAATAGTACATCTCTTAAGAAATCTTCTTGTCTGTGATTTTCTAAACAGGTCAAATTTACATTCTTAGCACAAAATTCTTATGAATGTACCCATCCATACCACCTAAACTTTCATATTTACACGCATGGCACTTTAAAGTGCTATTTTTGAGTGTTGCATGTAAATATGAAAGTTTAGGTGTGAGATATGTAAATAGATAAGAATTATGTATGTAAATGCCGCACTCTTTTTATACCCACCATCATTAGGGAAAAAATTTGCGTCCGGAGAGCGTACGCAGAGATGCGTACGTAAAAAAGTATATGGGGGTTACACGGAAGTTACAAGGGGGTTATAAACGTGTTATAACCTCCTTGTACTTCCCGTGTAACTCATTTGTAACCCGTGCTTCTATTTCATCCATTTGTACACGAGAGTTACACGGGAGGTACAAGAGGGTTATAACCTCCGTGTAACTCCCATGTACAATTTTACGTACGCATCTCTGCGTACGCTCTCCGGACGCAAATTTTTTCCCCATCATTAGGCCTTGGTCTTTGCAAATTCCACAAAAATCAACCTTCCACCAAAGATCTGTCCAAAATCAGAATAATGCAATATAAGAGAGGTTAGGAAAGTAAATCATAAAAATAGATGAGAGAAAAATAGGGATCATATTTTGATTCAAACTTGAACATGATGAATCTTTAACCACTAAAATTTAATTTAGGAAGACCCTGCATGCATACCACTCATTTTCTATGTATTTTTATATATCTAACACCTAAACATCAACTTTTACATCTATACCAACTTGAATGATTTGGGTGGTATAGATGTAAAAAAAGCAAAGTTTTGTGTGTTAGATATGTAAATACATAGTAAATAGAGCATTATATGATTAATCAATTAAAATGTATTAAATTATTATTATGATGCAATGACAAGTCTTAAAAGTAGGAAATGATGAAATATATGAAACCGTCTAAAAAAAGAAATTGATGCAAATAAAAATGTGTAATACTGTGCCTTCAACATTGAATCTAACCTATTGGAGTCATAAAAGGCATCATTTTCATACAAAAAATTGGTGAAAATGTGCTAAAAAATAAAAGGTAGAGAGCATAGCAAAGTTAAAGTATTATCTTTCTTCTAATCTTGACAACATCCACAAGGCAGGGAGGTACAAAAAGCCCATGATGCTGCAAGCTTGATTTTACAATTTTTGTGAAGGATCAAAGATGCCTAATATCTTTAAGATCTGAAGATTTCTAGTGCGTTCGATTCACAATAGTTAAAATGGTTTACCTTGCCATTTGGGATGAAATTAAACTCCAACAAAAAACATATGCCAACAAATTATAAGAGGATGCTATTCAAGCAATTAATGAATCTTCAATAGGATACTCAAATTATAATTGAATACTTTAATAAGCTTGAAAAACTAGTCACTTATCGCGGACTCTCTAAGGATGCTAGTCAAGTAATTATATCAAAATTTTTAGAATTGTTAAAGACCTCAGCAACAAAAGAAAATCGATTTGCATGCTCTAGGATCTTAAAATGATGCAAAACAAAAGGGCAAGAGAGATCAAGATTATCGAACTACTAAGAAAGCCAGTAAAAACATGAATGCAACATATGTGGATGCCACTAAACAATAATCTATAGGTTATCAAACTACTAAGTGTGCCGGTCAAATCATGAATACAACATAGGTGGATGCCACTAAACAATAATCTATCTAATTTAATATTTCTGAAAAACACAAACTCAAGTATGACTAAAACTGTTGTGAGTTCTGTGAAAGAAAGCCTCATTCTTTTAACTCCCGCAATGACATTACTTGCTAAGATTGACGCCAAAAAGTTTATATGTTACACTAAAGAAATCAAAAGACGTCTGTATTAATAAAAACATGATTTATCAACTTTAGATGATAAAGGCATCATGGAAGATAATGAACCTACCATTGAATATGATGATGAGAATCATGCTGAAAGAATTATTGTAGTACGGTGCATGTTAGCTTCCTATCTTCCCAAAGAATATTAGAGAACAAATATTTTTCTCAAGTGTTCTTTGCCAAAATAAAAGAAATAAATCTAATAATTGATCAATGAAACTTTATTGATGGTCAAAGACACCTCCAAGGCAAATCCTAAACTCTTCAAATGTAACCCGTGAGGATTAGTCTCACTACTGGAGCACATAACTGATGCAGGATGCAACTCAAGCGGTTGTTACACTGTTTAATAAAAAAATTTGCTCGTAATAACATTAGAGAAATTTTAGAAAATAACACATATTAGAGAGAATCACAACAGACACGTTAATCTGTGATGGTTCTCAAAAAGGACAATAAAAATACCAGCATAAAACTTACCAACCTACACCAGGCATGTGATGATTAAACAAAGCACAGAATGAGCATGCCAAAAAAAATTTAAGCATAGTAATGATTAAAGACTTAAAGAATAAAAGTGGCAAATACTCTATAGAAATAAGAACCATGCGCCACGTTATCATCCATCATAGAAATTAGAACCAAAAAGGCTTGGATAGATTGGCGATAGAATCTCACCATTTGGCTGTCACTTCCCCTCTTCTTGGAGCCCAGACAAATCATCATGATGCGACAAAAAAAATGTTTAAAACTCAACAATATAAAACTCATGCAACAAACAAGCATATTATCATATGAGAAGGCACGAAGTCGGATTGACATGAATAACGAATATATATATGCTGCAAAAAAATAATAAAAAAAAAAGAAGAGAATAAGATGGAATAAAAAGTTCTCACATGAAAATATAACCAGATTATAAATTTCTCCAAAATACATTCTAACATGATGCATATGAATTAAATATTTGTAAAGCATTCTCCTAGTATTTCAACAAATCCAACATCACTCAAAATGGAGCACTAAAGCAAAACTATAAGTCTAAACTACCAAGATTGTGCAGGTCGGTCTAAACTAGAAAGCTAAGAATGATGAATTGAAATTGAAGAAAGCTGAAGAAGTTCAAGTGCTAACAAAAAATGCTCAAAATAGGAACATTTGAGTGCCATACAAAATCGGAATAGTGCAAAAATAGATTAGATGCACTTATACTGATCCTAATAGTTATTGCTTTTGGATAATGTTATATGGTTACTTTAGGATTTAATCAATCTGAACACTCTCCTAGTTATGTTGAGCTGGTGGACACTTAGGGTTGAGCTCACTCTCAAAAGCGGGGACAAAGGATTTCAGAAAAAATGACTTTATTAGATGTCACAATTGGTTTCATTGATGCAACTGAGTCTGAGATATTGAAGTTGTTGATACAGTCATTATAAGATAGATCTGCTACATATGCTCGGGTTCCATTATTTTCAAGATTTAGAAGAAACATGCACCTCGATCATATAACTTTCAAATAGTTTCAGTGGGAAACTTTTAAAGTTCTTAAAAATCGTAACAAGCTCTCCATAAAAAAAAAAAATAATAAAATAAAAAAAAAAACCGTTGATAACTTTTGTGAGCACCAGCTAGTTTCTAATATGTTTGATCATCTAGATTTATATGATCCCAAATGACTAGGCAGGTATCACAAATTGTTTCTTGATGTTACTGAGCTTAAGAGGTTGAAGGTGCAATTGTTATCGTATTCATCAAGAAGATTCACTATATGTGTTTCAGGTACAATTTTTTTAAGATTTCAAGCAGACCGATACTCCAACCATGTAACTTTCAATTTGTTCAATCAGGAAACCTTTTGGACCTCACAAAAATATCATGACATGCTTTCCTTTAAAAAACTAAAAAAAAAATTAAACATAACCTTGTTTCTAATATACTTCGTTCCTTATGTCTATTTGACCCCTAAACAATTAAATAGACATCACACCTAGTTCCTTGTGTGCTAATAGATATGAGAAGTTCAAGGTGTTGCTAATATTAAAGTCAAGCAGATAGATCACTGCATATGCATTTGGTCTAATCATTTTCAAGATTTGCAGAGGACGGACACTAGCAGCACGCAAGTTCCAAATAGTTACAATAGAAAACCTAACAAAAGTCACATAAATCATAGAATTCTATCCTTTATAAACCTCCAAATACATTTCATAGTTATATTGTCTAGTTTCTTGTACGGTTGATTACCTAAGTTAATTTAAAGACAAAACTTGCAAGAATGCGTACCAAACCCAGCCACCCACGAATATAGAAGCCAGTGCATCAAGTTGTCTTGATTTTCAACAGACATGTCAATCTGTGATGGCTCTCAAAAAGGACAATAAAAATACCAGCATAAAACTTACCAACCTAAGCCATGCGTGTGATGATTTAAACAAAGCAGAGAATGAGCTAGGCAAAAAACACTTTAAGCATGGTTGTGATTAAAGAATTTAAAGAATAAAAGTGGCAAATACGCTATAATGTATAGTGTTACATGTGCTTCCTTCCTCTTATCACAGATCCTGAAGAATTAATTCACAATTCACATCATAGGAAACCAATAGTTTCAAAGCAACTAGCATAAGTATATCCAATATCTCATACTACATTATATAATGGAATTTTAAATATTTGCTGATATTATAAATCAATCTTCAATTAATTTAAAATTATGCAGCAAGATATATCAAGCAAAAAGCTGAAATCTTTGACACAAATAACCTGCAAAAAAAAAATTACCCTTCCATCCATAGCCTTCACTGCCTTTTGAGCTTCAGCTTCAGATGAATAATTCACAAAACCAAATCCTTTAGGCCTGTTGGTCCTTGGATCCCTAATAATCCTTGCTGCATTTTTTAATCAAATTAAACTTACAGAGCTATTTCAAAAAACTATACAACTCTAACTAGGGATAGCCATGAAAATAAAAAATCAAAATATAGAAATAGGGGCATTTACTTACTTACCTCATAATTCTTATATATTTACATTTATAACACCTAAAATTTCATATTCACATGCATAACACTCAAATGCTTAATGTTATATCAAACATACCACTACCATTGACTTTCTAAAACTAAAAGCACCTTTTGATGCATTGGTTTGTGACACCAAGGTGCTATAAATGTGAATATCAAACACTTCGGGTGTTACATATGTAAATACATAAGAATTGTGTGGAATGTATGTAAATTTTCCAAAATATCCCAAAATAGAAATTAAAAAACAGCTGCCTCACAGGAAAAATCATAAACAAAACACAAGCAGCTTAATGAAGACTACCACTCTTTATAGTTCCAAAAGCCGAAAATGCATCACCGAGTTCCTCATCGGTAGTGTAGTAAGACAACCCTGCAAATGAAAAAAAGAAGATCACTTCCACTTCCTGCAACTACAGAATCATGGAGGGCAATAACTTAAGAAAAATTAAAGGGTCAGAAAATTATCTATTAAGAAAACATATATCGAAACAAAAAGACCTCGTCTTCAAAAGAATTAAGAGAAAAAATAGATAATTTCAGGTTTCTTTTTTGTACGAAATAAGAGCTAGAATCATAGAGCTGCGTCAAATATCAATAAATGCAAACCCTAGATGAGATCGTACTACTAATAAAAATCTCGGAGCTGAAAGACCGCCTCTGCAAAATCAATCTTGCTGGGGACAGGTTCGCGGCCCTCGCGAACATCTCAAAACCCTAGAATAAGAAGCTCCTCAAGGTTCCAACTAATAAGCGCGGAACCACAGTTCGACTCTCGCTAGTTCAACGATGCAGTTGAACTCAAACCTTGTTCCTTTAATTTATAAATAATAAATTTGAAAATTTTTGTTAAATACTCTTGATTCAATTCAATATATTATTTAAATAAAATTTAATTAGTTAGGATTTATTTACTTATAAATTTAATAATAACAACATTATGATATTAATGATATTTTAAGATTAATTATTAATTATATATTTATTAATTAACTGAATTTAAGTAAATTAATTTATTCATTCTCATTGTTACTTGTATTTATAACTTCTGTCTGCATTTAATGGTTAATATTGATAGAGTATTTATTAAATTAATTAATAATTAATATTTTTTAAAATTAATTATTTAGAAAATAATTACACAAATAATTTAAATTAATTAAAATCAATAAATAAAAATATATGAATCATGAGTCATACTCTCCTATTTGCAAATCTCACTTCCCCTCTCATGTTTTGCCACAATCATCTCTTATCTCGGGCTTAAAATTCTTGTTGTTCCCTAATACTTATTTATGTTATTTGATTATATAAAAAATGATTGCTTGTAATGTATATATTTACTTATTTAATTCAGATAAATAATTATAAAGTAATTCAGAATTTAATTAATTTCTTATGCATTTAGATTTGTAAAATTGTTTATGGAAACTTTTATATGGAAATTTAAATACTAGTTCAAAGTTTTAACTTATTTATTAACTCATTTAAATAATTGTTAACGTGACATAAACAAATCAAGTTCAAGCATTAAAAATTTTAGACAATTCGATCTTAAATATCAAATCAAGTATCACGATAAAAGAAATCTAATGAGTCTAATATCACTCAATTATAAGATTTTCTTCGACACATAAATGTTGATATAATAATAGACCAACATTATATATCTATTTGGGGCGACTGTAACTTTTTGAAAAAACTATTGAGCAGTAATTGTACGTAGCTATTTTCTCTTCATGATGTAAGCAAAAAACAATACAATCCATAGTTGCAATACAAAGCATCATAAGCATATTTATTGAAACTTAAAAACCACAAACATAAAATCAACTTGTCTTAGTAGTACAATTATACAATTATAGGAAAAATTAACTAATAAGAATTATAGAAATGCATAGATAAATATTTATAAAATTGTGAAGTCCCATAACAAAGATAAACTGATGAATAATATTTCATTATAAGAATATAGAAGATCTTAAAGAAAGAAGATCATTATTTCTTTTAAACTATGTAATACAAAACTCGTATATATCACAGAAACATATCAACACAAATACCCTTCAGAAGAACCCCAATAGTCATATGATTGAAAAAAAGAAGAGAATAAACAACAACATAAAAGTCATTCAGAAGAAACTATAAGACCATATAAATATATCATCAAGATCTCCAAATAAAAGACATTAAAAAAAAACTTATATCATATCCACGTTTTGCTAAGAAGTCCTCCAAGTGGGATCAAATTCATGTTGAAAGAATAAAAAAAAAAAACCCACAATAAATAGAGATTCCACATATATTATTACATAAAGAGTCAACAATAAGAAATTAATCATATCTTTTTATACAATATCATATATGCATCACTTGTCTCCTTTCTCAATATAATCCCAAAAAGCAAGCCTAGAATTATATATATATATATATAATAATAATAATAATAATAATAAAATTATACTATGAGAAGACAAAAACCCAAATTACTCAGCTCATCCACCTAACCCCATGCGGAAAAACCCGGATCATAGTATCCGCCGCCCGGAGCTGACGTTAAGTAGAACCCATTATACCCGCCCAAATATGCACCTCCATAGCCCAATCGGGGCGGAACGCCGGCCCTTAACATCTTCATATCCATGCACTGAATCTCGAGCTCCTCATGTCTGCTCGCAACATTCCTTCTCAACTCTTCGAGAGCCTTCTGGAAGTTGTCTATCTCCTCTACACTCATTTCGTGCACCTCCATGTCGCAGGGGAGGCCCGACCCGACCCGCTGCGCCGCAATCTCTGCCTCCAGTTCCACCCTCCTCCTCCTTGCCTCCTCCAACTTCTCCATCAGCCCTGCATGTGGTTTGTTCAATACCAGAATCTTGATCAACCGAGCTTAAGGAAGCATAAATGCCAGAGACAAGCCATAGTAAAAGATAAATTTCTATCTCTGACTTAATAACAACTGATTCTGTTTCTTTTAATAAACTCTATTTAACAGAAATTAGGGTAAGATCCTTAATATAGTTCATATTTGTCTCAATTTTTAATAAACTTTAATCAAAATGAAAAATTTAATTAGATCTAACTCCATGTAAAGATGATGTATGCCATTATAAATCAGGAATGTGAAGTGAAAGAAACGAAAAAATCGCAAGAAAATCGAAGAATACAAGAGATTTAATGAGGTTTGACAATGTACCTACATGTTCGAGAGCAGAGCGGCGGCTTCCATTCCAGAAGTAAAGTTATATGGTTTTCATAGAGTTACAAATATTTTATATACATACAATCCTTAATGAAATTACAAAAATTATATATTAATATACTCCGCAAGTGACTCGCTCGCTCCGCTCCATACTCTTTCCTTTATCTGATATATGAGTCATACTCAACAGAATATTTACGTACACACTACACAATTCCTTGATATTACACGTGTTCACATGTATAATATCTAAATTTGGATATATATATATATATATATATATATATATATATATATATATATATATATAATTTTATTATGTTTATATTTTATTTTAAAATATAACATGTTCGATTTAACTAAATATTTTAAAAAACGTTCAAAATATATTTTTTAAACATGCTAATTTATCTTTTAAAATAAATAATTAAAACTTATAAAAGCTATATAAATCAAATATATCTTTTAAAAATGAAAAATTAAAGCAAAAAACAAAAAAAAAAGATGCAAAGAATTCCTTAAATTCAAATTCGAGTTAACAAATCCAATCCAACTCACCCGCATGCTCTTCGTTGAGATGATGCAACTTTTCACTCTCGACTGACATCCCACAAAACTGCCCCACCGCCGCCGGCCCGCCGCCGAGGAACCTCCTCGTTATGTAGTCCAGTGATGGGTGGCCGAATGAAAAAGGCTTGCCGGCCGGCGAGAATACCACTATTCCAATCTCAGCCCCGCACAGTATAGAGAGCTCCGTAGCCTTCTTGAACAACCCCGACCTCCTCTTTGAAAAACAGACCTGCCTCGCCTCCTCGTTCTCTATCCTCTTCATCGCAATCTTTTGCCTCCCCATGCTCTGCCTCTTCTTCCTCGCCACCATCATCTAATCACAAAATTAAAAATTAAAATCATAACCTAATTGTAATAACAACAATAACAGTGAAGAGAATAGCAAAAAGAAAACATGCCTAGCTAGCATTATAGATACTTAAAAAAAAAAAAAAAAAATCCGAACTCAAAAAGTCAAAACATACATATTTAACTTTTAAATAAATAAATATTTTTCTTTTTAAATTTTTACTTTTAAAAAATATATATATTAAAAAAATTATTCATTAATTTAAATCACGTGTGTGAGTATCTTTCTTTTTTATTCTAGTAATAGCACAATCAGACAGATCACAGACGCTGCAGGACATCATAGTTAGAAGTGCAGCACAACAAAGCGTTAAAATCATAATTAAAAAGATGGAACTTTGCAGGAAAAATGCAGTCTTAGCTGTAGGCGAAGTTGCAGACAGAGTATTCAATACAATTACGCGATTTACCCTTTGTACTTCACGATGCGGCTGTAGGAAGAAGGATTTACTTCTCCTGCTGTAGCGAACTCGGAGAGACGACGAACGAGGCTTGCTTGTATCGCCGGCGAGTGGGCGGAGGAGCAGAGGGTTTCCGTCGAATCGCCGGCGAGTGGGATGAAGTGCGGCGGCGGATGGCTTCGAATAAAACGGAAAGGGGAAGGGAGAGTTAAAAGGGGTGCTTGAGAAATCTGGAAAGCTTGAGAGTCTCTCTTTCTATCTCATTATTTTTTTATTTGTTTCTTTTTTTAGGTCTCCGAGAGAGATAATACTGAGACAAGTATTTCTAATTTTAGATGGCCCCCGATCACAGAATTTAAACAAAAATTTAAATTTGAAAATATTCTTTAATGACTCAATTAATGTTTAATTATCTTCAGTTAATATATTTGTCAAATAGAGTAGTTAAGCAACAATAACTTTTTATATTCAATACATAAACTATCGAATGCGAACAAATATTTGTGTATTGGTGCTCGACTTGTCTTTACTCTAAATAATTAATGAGTATTTTATTTAATAATTTAACTGATCACAAGACTACAAAAATTTATAGTCATTTAAAATAATTAATTTAAAAAAATAGAATAGAAATATATTAAATTATATTTAAGTGAATATTTTGATAAAAAATTTAAATCTACCCATAAACTTTTACATCTTACGGTTGTGTGAGTAGAGGTGTTAAATTAGTCATTAGAGACGGTTGTGTGAGTAGAGCTGTTAAAATAGTCATTAGAGAAAACAACTTGTTTTTTCCAAATAACTCGTGTAATGCTTACTAAGGAAACAAATCAAGTGTTAGTGTTCAGCTCGTTTGCTTAGCGAGCCCAACACCAACTGTTCGCAAATAAAGAGTCATTTTGACAACCATAATAATGTAGCAGTAGGATATTAAAAGTTGAGACAATATTTAAATCTTATTGTATATTAAAATATAATTAAAATATAATTTAATACATTTTTATTCTATTTTTTAATTAATAATTCTAATTGATTATGAATCTTTGTAGTCTTACAGTCAATTAAATTTTTAAAAATACCACTCATCATTAATTATATATATATATATATATATCGAGTTAAAATGAGTCTTACAAGAACGAACAAATTTTTTTCATGCTCGGCTAGTTTATATACGAGGCAAAACAAAAGTGTTTTTCACTTATTAATTTAATATATGAATCTAAGAAAAGAATTAATGAGTTGAACATGAGCTGCACGAGAACGAGCTGACAGCCCGATGTATATGTGAGAGCTCGACCCTATACTATGCATGCTAGAAAACTTGAGGTGGCAGATTATTGTCTTGGCGTTGTATGAGAATTTAGAACACACACAAATGAAAGAAAAAAAAACAGTGACGACTCTATAAATTTTTACGTGGAAAACTTGTAAAGGGAAAAACCACGGGGCCTAGCCCAGTTGCGAAAATTCACTATTGATTGATGATTACAAAAATCTCATGTCCAACAGACAGAAAAGAGTTACTAGATTTTCAAGTTACTGCATCAATTGACAGTATCTAGCTGGTGGTGGTCGATGACGATCGGTGGTGGTCGACATAAGTTGGCGGTGATCGACGGCGGTTGACCGTAATTGATGGAGGTCGGCGGTGGTCGATGGTGATTGACAGTAGTTGACGACAGTCGGCGGTGGTTGACTGCTGTCAGTCGTGTTCGTCAACGGTCGGCGGTCGTTGATGAAGGTTGGCGGTGGTTGGTGACACGCCTAAAATATATATGCTTTTTGCTATATCATTTTACTTATTTTTTGATGATATTACACTTTAAAGGAATGTATTTTGTATGTTTTTTGGTTTTAAGTACAAGAAATGACGATTGGAGCAAAAGGAAACAAAAATGGTGCAATTTGGAGCAAAAACGAGCAATAAATGAAATTCTGCCCTGACACCTTTCGATAAGTCTTTCGATGCTTAATCTCTTTTATACTTTTTTCATATTTTTGAATGAGATTACACTTTAAAGAAAGGTTGTTTTTATGTTTATTTTGTAGGGCTATCTCTTACGAACGCAACGCAACTGAAACGGGGCGAAACGGAGCTAAAACGGGGTCAAATGGAGCGAAACGGTAGAGCTGCTCAGAGCCATCTCGCCGTCGGCGAGATCGATCTCGCCACGACGGCGAGATTTTCCCGAGACCACCGAAAAGTGGCCGAAAAGCTCGCCGACAGCGAGCTCGAACTCGCCGACAGCGGCCTGGACGACCACGAACCGACTTTTGGCGGTTTTGGGCCAATATTCGACGTATTTGGACGCTTTTCGAAGGGGTGCATAAGGAAACTCTTGGGAATTCGTCCAAACTCTTTAAAAATGGCGAATATAGGTTAGAAAAAGGGAGATTAAGAGAAGATTAGAGAGAAAAAATTGGAGAAAAACTTAGAGGAATGTTTAGGATTCTTAGATTAAAAGTAGGAATGTAGATTTCCACCCTTTTGGAGAGATTCGAGAGGAGATTTTTGAGAGAATTTGTAAGGGATTGTACAAGCATTACATGGATCGACGGGAGACTTTGTGGGAGAGATCTTCCTCTTTCTTTCAAAGGGAAAAAACTAAGTATTGTTCTTCATTATCTTATGATTTTGTAAACATTTATGTAGTGGATTTGCTTTGTTTAAATGAAGTTTCCTTTGCGTTTTCTTCGTGTTTTGTGACGTATCTCTCTTACTCTTTCTTCTTCTTTGGAAATAGTGGCATGAGATGATTATGCCATTGTTTTTCAATTTACTTTTCTTTTCTAATGAGTAGAATTCATGCTTAGGATTTTGTGATGCATGTTAGAAGTTAATTTAGATATAAATGTGATGGTTTTTACTCAGACTTCATTTACATCGCAATTAAGCGCATGTTGTAATGTTAAAATTTGTTGTGAAAACATACGATCCGAGAGGCTATGCTTTCTACAACTAAGTACGAACCACATTTAAATTCCATGAATGGTGAAGTTCATAGAAGTTGAATGCAAATAAATAGGGAATAATATTCATCGTAGCGCAAAATCGGAGATTTTAGAGTGATGTGCTAAAATCCTTAATTTGGTCCTATCGTTTGAGTGTCGAAGTGTAGATGTTAGCCTCGAGCGAGGGAACGTGGGAGCTCGAAGTGGCAGTTGGTATCCTCCCAGCCTTACCGCAGATTCGATAACCAAGCATAGTGATTACCAATGTTCTTTATGCCGGACTAAAGGGTAAAGAATAGGATTGCTCCTATTCAGCACATACAATATTAAATGTATCTCAATCATATACATTATCTATTTCATTACATAAGAATAGTAGTTTTAATATCTCAAAAATTCTCCAAACCAACTCATCCAAAAGGGTTATCTTTAGATTATTATTTGCGTATTTAGTTATAGCTTACTTTTACATTTAACACTTGCATTTAGGAGTAGTTGCTAGATAAAACACAATTTTAATCGACATTCCAACTTAAGGAGTAATTGTAGTAGACTAGAATTTGACTAAAGACCTCTTACTTCACTTTCTCGTGGGATCGATACTGGGGTTTTTAAAGAAAACTCTATATTACTTGAAACGATACGTATACTTGCGTAGTACTCTAAGTGTGTAAAATATTTTCTAATTTTTATATCATTTAAGACTTTGCACAGTAGCCACTATTTATAAATCGGGTCAAGTTTTGGCTATCTTTTGGAAGTTAATTTACTGCGTTATTGCGGGTCGGGTCAAGTTTTTGGCGTCGTTGCCGGGGAAGCTTCGGTAAGAACTTTAGGAAAATTTTAGTTAAGCAATTAGGCTTAGATTTGGAAAACTGTAGTGTAGTAAAAAATATTTTTGTGTGAAAATTTTTTTTTTGTTGTATGAAACATTGTTGTGAAAAAAGTGTTTGTGTGAAAAATATGGTGTTCGTAAAAATATTTTGTTGTGTTGAATATATTTCTTCGTTTATTTTGTTTAATTGTTAATATATTATTTGTTGTGTTACGTATGCGAAACAAAGGATCTGTAGGACTTGTGCCTTATTATCCCAAGTTTGAAGAAAATAAAAAAATAAAAATTCAGAAAGAACTCAAAAAACTAGAAGTGAAAAACTTTCAAGATAATAAATTGGAAAATCATCATAAATTATTGAGGGATTGCATAAATCCTACGAGAAATGAAATTCACTTAAGTATACAATACCTCATCGTAGTAAGTCGACTCATTTGAAATAAATTTTGAGATTATCCAACTCAGTGCGGAACAATCGGCTTATAGGAACTCCTTTGGAGGAACCCTATTTACACTTATCAAATTTTCTAGAACTTCGTGCTACATTTCATTATAATGGTATGTCGGACGATGCTCTGTTAAGCTAAGGCTTTTTCCTTTCTTACTAAGGGATAAGGCTAAAATGTGGTTATATTCTTTAAGACTCTGGTTCTATTAAAAATTGGGGAGTTAAGTCGAAATTCCTAGCTAAGTATTTTCCACCTTCAAGGACTACTAAACTTAGAAACGATATTATCTCATTTTGTCGATATGAAGGGGAATCAATATACGAAGCTCGGGAAAGATTTAAGGAACTCCTAAGAAAGTGTCCACACCATGCTCGCCCGATCGGTTAATCATTCAAACTTTTTATAATGGGTTAGTAAGATCCCTAGCGTCTATAATCGATGTTGCCGCTAGTGGATCATTAATTTCAAAATCATTTGATGAAGCGTATGCATTAATCGAAGAAATGACTACAAATGAATTTCAATGGCCCTCTACAGGGTAAATCATAAAAATGTAGCTAGTGTTCATGATACGGATATAATTACAATTCTTGCATCTCGGATTGTCGCAATATCAAGGAAGTTGGACCAATTTGGAATGAACAAACCTCAATTTACTCCTGTAAGTGAGGAAAGTTCATTAGGGCCTATAATTGATTCTAAATTATCATATGAGACTTTAAATACCATAAACAACCCGTACTCTAACTTTTTACAACCTGTGTCGGGAGAACCATCCTAAATTTAACTGGAATACTACTACCGACGATGGAAACCAACAATGGGAAAATAATCATGCAAATCATAATGGAAATTGGAATAATCGTGGGAACATAAACTATAGACCTTCATATCCACCGGACTCTAACAATGATCAACAATTTGAGGATAAGAAAATATCTATGGAAGAAGTGGTATTACAAATTGGAAACCAACTGCAAAGTCAAAATGTCTGCGATTAGAAACATAGAGAATCAATCTGGACAAATTGCTAATTCTCTTAAGCAATAGACTCTAAGGAACACTTCCAAAGCAACAATGAGATCAACCCTAAAGAGAACACTAATGAACAAATAGAAGCTGTCCAATTAAAAAATGAAAGAGAGATAGAGGATGTGGTTAGAAAAGAGAAAGATATTGTGAGAGAAACAAAGAAAATTAAAAGACCTGAAGAACATGTTTCTAAGGATCTAGAAAAATTAATATCTCCAACTAAAATCGGCTTGGAAAAACCACCACCTCCATTTCCTCAAAAACTTAGACAAGCATGAGTTGGATAAAAAATTTTCAAAGTTCATGAAAGTACTTAAGAATTTAACAATAATTATTCCTTTCATCGAAGCTTTGGAACGTATGCTAAGTTATGCAAAGTATATAAAGGATATATTAAATAAGAAAAAGAAATTTGGGGATTATGAGACAGCTTGCACTAAGTGAGGAGTGCAAGTGCTATACTTCGAAAACTTTTCCTCGGAAACTTAAAGATCCTCGTAGCTTTACAATTCCTCGTGCAATCGGAGAAAAATTATGTGGAAAAGCTTTATGTGATTTAGGAGTGAGCATTAATGTGATGTCTCTATCTATATTTAGAATGTTAGGTTTAATCGATATTTCTCCCACTACTATAACCCTTCTGTTAGCTGATCGATCTATCATTTATCCAAAAGGAGTTATAGAAGACGTGCTTGCTAAAGTGGATAAATTTATCTTTCCTTTGGACTTTATTGTAATAGATATAGAGGAAGATAAAGAAATTCCAATTATTTTAGGGAGACCTTTCCTTATTCTTGGACATAGCTATGATAGATGCGCAAAAAGGAGAGTTGACTATGAATATTAGTGACCAAGAAGTTACTTTTGATGTATTAAAGACTATGAAATTTCCAGTTGAGAGAAAAGATGATGATTATTTTTGTATGGATGAAATTGATTATCTAAGTAAAGACCATTTCCAAGAAAGTTTTGAGAGTAAGTTAACAAATAAGATTAAAATAGACTTTCATGATGAGTCAAAAATGTTATGTAAAGAAGACTGTATGTATGTTCGTGAGAGGTGTGAAATGATGGACGCTACCAAAAATAGTAAACTTTTAATTCCATCCGTTGAAAAATCTCACTGAACTTAAGATGGATGTACCCCATACAATTTTAAAGCCTATCTATCTAGGGAATTCATCTACACAACCAGTCTTAATATCTTTAGATGCGACTCAATCACAAGAAAAACCTGAATTGAATGATGAACAAGATAAAATTATTGAACTAAGACTTGGAAGAGAATTTGAGGATAAGTTTCAAAAGAACTTTGAGTTGAGAAAAAAGGATAAGGATATTGAAAGACCACTGGAAGAAATTCCTAAGGAATTAAAAAAATCTATTTTCTCAACTAAGATAGATCCTCCATCATTTAATAATTATAAAGGGGAAGAATTGGAAGATAACTTGAATCATAAGAGTGATATAGAAGAATTTTATCTTGAATCTGAATTATTTAAAGAGAATTTGATCCAAAATTTGGAAGATATTGAAGTATCTTATAAAGATCCATTTCTTATCAATTTCAAGGATGATATTAATATGCAATTTCGGAAAATCAATGAAGAATATTGGATCTAGAAGGAAATATGAGGAACAATGATATAAATCTAACCGAAATTGAAGAGCTAAATGAAAAATTAAAATTTGAGGATTTTATAGGAATCCTCGGATTTGGAAATGATTGGGGGATTGATCGAGGATTACTTAAATGGAATTTTGATCCGAGTGGAATCATATGTCGAGCTAATGACGTTAAACCAAGCGCTTTATGGGAGGCAACCCATAGTTATCGGTGTGTTTTGATTTAGTATGTTTTGAGAGTCGTGATTATTAGTGTTGTATGATGTTTGCTTTATAATGTATTGATAAGTTTGATTGATGATTGGTAGATGTTTAGATTGTTAGTAGTTTGATCTTTATGTGTCTTGAGGGAGGTGATTCCTTAACTTCTTATTATAGTTTCATCTTAGTTTGTTACTTCCTTTCTACAACTTCATTTTCATTAGGTAGGAGTCGCGAACCTATTTGATGAATACCATATGGATGATCTTACACTATCTTTATAATCGTTATAGGTGCTTAATTATAAGAATTAGATGATACTTGAGATTGGTGTCCGGAAACTAATTTATCGGGGATAATCTTATCTTTGAGATTATAATCTATAATATCATTTGAAAGTACCTAATTTACTAGTGTAGTGATTCCGTTAGAAATCGAAGGTAACATAGTGAGATTGGATGAGTTAAAGGATGAAATATCCTCATTTATCATTTGTGTTTGTATTTATTATATGTGTGTTTATATTTGTGTTACAACTTTATTTAGGTCTCGAAGAACATTTTATATTCCCTCGTCGATACTCGCTATGCTAGTTAGACTTTGGTTTAGTTAATTTCATTCTGGCATGATTAGTTTAGATTTACTTTCTACTGCATATTGTTCGTCCTAATGAATACTTGTAAATGGTTTTGATAGACATTCTGTGGTAGATAGAATTTCTAAATTATTTTCTTCCTACTTATATTTTCTGTACTAAATGCTATATATGTTAAAAATTAAGTTTAGGGGTAGGAAGAAAAATAAAATTTTGATATGAAAATACTTCCTTTTAATGTAATTTTATTACAAGTATATTTTAGGCTAGATTTACTTTCTCCTGCAGTCATTTTATCCTGATTATGCATGAATATGAATTTGATAGAATGTTGTAGTAGTAAGTATATTCAATCTTTACTTTTTCTTCCTCGCTATATTTTATGAAATTAATTGCAAAATATTTTACAATTTAAGTTTGGGGAAGAAAAATATTAACTCTTATTTGTTCTCAATTGTTATATTTTCAAAAAAATTATTAACATAACTTCGGCAATCGTACTCGCTTGAGATAACTAAAACTTTTTATTTTAATTGAATATTATGGAAGGATTGGATGAAATTTTTTTAGTAATAAAAGTTAATTTTATAAGGGTAAGATATTTGGTAGGAAAGAATTTGATTATAGTTAATTATTTAAAGTAAAGAAAACTGTATTTTTGAAATATTAAGAAACTTAAAGTATTATGTGTTAAGAAGAGATTGTGACTTTATGATGAATAATAAAGCTCATACATAATTATAAAGTAAGGATATGATTTAAGTTGGAACTTTAGAAAGAGGAGAGTGAAGTTCAAAATCATTACAAGCTCTCCAGTATACGATAATCCTCATATAAAAAAATAAAGAAAAAAAGAGAGTGAAAAAAGGGATTGAAAGTGATCCCGAAAGAAAAAAAAAGAGAAAGAAAAATATTTATGAGGAGAAACTTGAGGAGATACCTAATAAAAAATTGGCTTCATTTGAGTCACTCTAAAGGGAGAACTTGATTTCATTTCGAATTTATATTTAAAGTATTGGCTACATTTTGAAAAAGTTTGCATGAACTCCTTTTTCACATAGTCTTTCAAGGCATTCTTAATGTAACAAATTATGGTTTATCTCGAAATAAATAAGACTGTAACCCTTAGACTTGATTCGTCGAATATTCTTATACTTGTAGTGTTAACCCGAGTTACTAAATTTCTTTCTAAAATCTAACCATTATATTCTTTTAAATGAAAAATTTTAGTGTCTTACAAATGAAAATTACATTGTCTTGAGTTATATTTTTATATAGTAAAAGTGTTACTTGAGGACAAGTAATGATTAAGTTTGGGAGTATTTGACACGCCTAAAATATATATGTTTTTCTTTATATCATTTTACTTATTTTTTGATGATATTACACTTTAAAGGAATGTATTTTGTATGTTTTTTGGTTTTAGGTACAAGAAATGGCGATTGGAGCAAAAGGAAACAAAAATGGTGCGATTTGGAGCAAAAACGAGCAAGAAATGAAATTACGCACTGACACCTTTCGATAAGTCTTTCGATGCTTAATCTCTTTTATACTTTTTGCATATTTTTGAATGAGATTACACTTTAAAGAAATGTTGTTTTTATGTTTATTTTGTAGGGCTATTTCTTACGAACGCAACGCAACTGAAATGGGGCGAAACGGAGCTAAAACGGGGCCAAACGGAGCGAAACGGTGGAGCTGCTCAGAGCCATCTCGCCGACGGCGAGATTTTCCCGAGTCCACCGAAAAGTGGCCGAAAAGCTCGCCGACAGCGAGCTCGAACTCGCCGACAGCGGCCCAGACGACCACGAATCGACTTTTGGCTGTTTTTGGCCAATATTCGACGTATTTGGACGCTTTTTCGAAGGGGTGCGTAAGGAAACTCTTGGGAATTCGTCCAAACTCTTTAAAATGGCAAATATAGGTTAGAAAAAGGGAGATTAAGAGAAGATTAGAGAGAAAAAATCGGAGAAAAACTTAGAGGAATGTTTAGGATTCTTAGATTAGGAGTAGGAATGTAAATTTCTACCCTTTTGGAGAGATTGGAGAGGAGATTTTGAGAGAATTTGTAAGGGATTGTACTAGCATTACATGGATCGACGGGAGACTTCGTGGGAGAGATCTTCATCTTTCTTTCAAAGGGAAAAACTAAGTATTGTTCTTCATTATCTTATGATTTTGTAAACATTTATGTAGTGGATTTGCTTTGTTTAAATGAAGTTTCCTTTGCGTTTTCTTCGTGCTTTGTGACGTATCTCTCTTACTCTTTCTTCTTCTTTGGAAATAGTGGCATGAGATGATTATGCCATTGTTTTCAATTTACTTTTCTTTTCTAATGAGTAGAATTCATGCTTAGGATTTTGTCTTCGTATGTTAGAAGTTAATTTAGATATAAATGTGATGGTTTTTACTTAGCACTTCATTTACATTGCAATTAAGGCCTGTTGTAATGTTAAAATTTGTTGTGAAAACATACGATCCGAGAGGGCTATGCTTTCTAAAACTAAGTACGAACCACATTTAAATTCCATGAATGGTGAAGTTCATAAAAGTTGAATGCAAATAAATAGGGGAATAATATTCATCGGGCGCAGAATTGGAGATTTTTAGGTGACGAGCTAAAATCCTTAATTTGATCCTATCGTTTCGGTGCTTGAAGGGTAGATGTTAGCACTCGGGCGAGGGAACGTGGAGCTCCGAAGTGGCAGCCGGTATCCTCCCGAACTTAGCCGCAGATTCAATAACCAAGCATAGGATTAGTCAATGTTCTTTATGCCCGGACCAAAGGGTAAAGAATAAGATTGCTCCTATTTGGCACATACAATATTAAATGCATCTCAATCCTATACATTATCTATTTCATTACATAAGAATAGTAGTTTTAATATCTCAAAAATTCTCCAAACCAACTCATCCAAAAAGGGTTATCTTTAGAATTATTATTTGCATTTAGTTATAGTTACTTTTACATTTAACACTTGCATTTAGGAGTAGTTGCTAGATAAAACACAATTTTAATCGACATTCCAACTTAAGGAGTAATTGTAGTAGATTAGAATTTGACTAAAGCACTCTTACTTCACTTCTCGTGGGATCGATATCGAGGTTTTTAAAGAAAACTCTATATTACTTGAAACGATACGTATACTTGCGTAGTACCTCTAGTGTGTAAAATATTTTCTAATTTTTATATCATTTAAGACTTTGCACACTAGCCGTTATTTATAAATCGGGTCAAGTTTTTGGCCATCTTTTGGAAGTTAATTTACTGCGTTATTGCGGGTCGGGTCAGTTGGCTTCTGTCTACAGTGATCGTCAGTGGTCGGTGATTGTTGATGAAGGTTGGCGGTGCTTGTTGGCGATCGACGGTGATAAGGATTGGCAAAAAAGCTCGTTATTCGCGAACAGTTCGTGTTGGATTCGCCAACAAGTTCGTGTTCGATTCGTTTGATAAGCAAACGAGACGAACACGAACAATTTTTTTTGTTCGGTTTGTTAAACGAATCAAACATGAACATTGATGTGTCGTTCGTGTTCGATTCGTTATTGTTCGAAATATAAAATAGTTTAAAATAATTATATATAAAAAATTTATTATATTTTAAAAATAATTATATATTATAAAAATTTATCATATTTTAAATAATTAAACTTCTATAAATTATAATATATGATAAATTATTAATAACAATAATACTATTATAGTATTAATTATATTAATATAAATATTATAATTTTATAATTAATATTATATACTATATATATTAAAATAAAACCCTAAACAAAACCCTAAACTCCTTATTCGATTTGTTTCATTTTGAGAAAGTATGGATGACCTGATGTGTACGAAATACCTGATCAACTTGCTTCATCTTGAGAAAGTATGATATCAAAGCTAGGGCTGTCAAAAAGACTTGTTATTTGCGAACAGCTCGTGTTCGGTTCGCCAGAAAGTTTGTGTTCGATTTGTTTGATAAGCAAACGAGACGAACACAAACATTTTTTTTTTCGTTCGGTTTGTTAAACGAACCAAATACGAACAGTGATATGTTCGAACATTTCGAACACGAACACTAGCTGTGTTCGTTCGTGTTTGGTTGTTTACACCCCTAATGGTGCTGCTAAGCTACAACTTCTCCTCAATACCTCAAAGCCTCAAGTTCTCTCTCTCTAGGCTTAAGCTTCCCCTCATGAGAGAAGTGAATGTCTATTTATAGTGTTCGGTGCAATTAATGTTGGAATATGAAACATTCTGATCGGATGATCCAGAGTGCTCCCCTCAATCAGACCATGTTTAATGGACATTGGATGCCTTAACAATGTCACAATTGAGTGATTTTGGGCTTGTTGGATTTGTCTTGTTGAGACGCTTGATTCGAGTATAGGCTTTTTAGTGTCGGTATCTGTTAACCTTCCAAATATGTATGAAAATCTTCTAAGAGTGATTTAATAACTTGAACTGGGTTTGATTTGACTCAGATTAGACTAATTTTTATATCATTAGGTCCGTCTCATTAAGCTGGACAGTTTGTTGAAATCAGAACTCTGATGACTTTTTATCAAAATTAACGTTTCTTTTTCAAAATATTATCTTGAGAACCGTATCATACCACGAAATTCATATCGGATGATATAAATTTATTCATGGCATATCAATACTATTATTTGCCACTAAAAAATCAAATCACATGAAACTCGCCAAGTGTAGAAAAAAATATAATTAAATATGATTGGCCATGAAAGCACATATCGTGTGAAATCAACCAGTTCGACTTTGACGCCGACTTCTTAGACTTTCTCATTCCTTCTCACATTCAATAACTAAATATCATCCTTCGCAACCTCCTACTTTCGATTAATTAATGCCCTCATTCCCCCACACCCACCATAGTCCCACTGATCAAAACAGCAAGGACAAACAGTCAATGGCGATCCACCCTTGTCAATTTTCTCCTCAGCTTCACGTCGTACGTCATCCGGTCAACCTTAACCCTCCTTCCCCGCATGATGCGGCTGAGAATAACATCAAACCGTTGAATTTCTTTTACCACTTTTTTTTATTCTAATTTACTATTAATTACTCGCCCGCAGGCTTTTGAAGTCGCCAGCTGCAATCCTTTTTGTTGTCTTCCTTTTGTCCGCGGCATCGGCCTTCTTTGAATCCGATTCTCCCTTTTTAAATATATCGTCTTTCTCACTTTGGTGAAAGAAAGGTGATATTTTGGTTCTTCTCTCTGTTTGTGTGCGTTGGATTTAAGATGAAAATGGCGGCAACGAACAGAGGGCGAGCAGAGCTCTGTTCCAGTCCGGAGAGGACGAAAGTGTGGACGGAGACGACGACGAAGAAGAAGGTTTCTGTTGTTTACTATCTCTCGAGGAATGGGCAGCTGGAACAACCTCATTTCATGGAGGTCACTCTCTCTTCTAGAGATGGACTTTACTTGAGAGGTATGTATTCGCGTATAAAAATTTTTATTTCCTCACTGCAAATGCTTCACTTTCCTTTTAAAATTTGTTATTTTTTGCTTCGGAATCACAGATGTCATCAGCCGTCTTAATTTCCTCCGAGGAAATGGAATGGGAAGTTTGTATTCTTGGTCATCGAAGAGGTCCGTAATGGCTTTTACCCGTTTTTCAAGAGTCGTGTCCTTTTCGATCCAAGTTCTGATTTTGTTCATGTTTTTGATTTTATCAGGAGCTATAAGAATGGATTCGTGTGGCACGATCTTTCAGAAGACGATTTTATATATCCAGCACATGGGCAGGAGTATATTCTCAAAGGCTCCGAGCTTCTTCGATCTTCGTCTTCCCCTGCGTCACACGAAACTACAGACTCTGAGAGAGCAGATTGCCCGCCGGAGAGACGCAAGAAGATGCCATCGAGGTCTAGTTCTATTGATTTTGCAGAATATAAAGTCTACAAGGACAAATTGATGTCAGCCGATACTTCCTTGAAGGCCGTAGACGCTGCTACACAGACGGACGAGGATCGGCGGCGGCGGCGTCGTAGGGTATTTGGGGAGGGTGACGACGTCGGAGAAAACGAACGGGAAGTTGAGGAAGAAGAGGTCAATCCAACGACGGAGCTCTGCTGTGACGAGATATCTCCTCCGCCATCTTCTTCGAGCACGGATACACTGGAATCCCTTATTAAGGCCGACGGACGCATCGCTGTTACATCCGCCGTCGGAGGTAGCGACGAGAATATCCGGTCGGCGGCGGGATGCACATCTGGTAGATTTCGAGCTTCGGCGTCGGCGGTGCTGATGAATCTGATCTCTTGCGGCTCGATCTCAGTGAAGGATCACGGCGGCGCAACAGGAGGCGGGTACTTTCTGCCTCCGCGAGGCACGCCGACGGAGTATTTGGAGGTAGGTGAAAAAATATTAGCCCTTGGTAATATAAATGTTGATTTGAATTGTTACTTACCAAAATTTCCTATCTATAATAACTAATTAATTATCGCTGTACGGTCAGGAAACGCGAGAAATGGACGGTTTGAGTGAAATGCCGAGCATCTCAACCATCAGGCTTGAAGACAAACAGTACTTCAGCGGAAGTCTCATCGAAACCAAGAAGAAAGCACTCGCCGGCGACAGCACGGCGGCGGCGGTGGCCGCCGCAGCTCCGGGACTCAAACGTTCATCTTCCTACAACGCAGAGCGGTATTTTTCCTTGAACCATTCATAGCCTTCTGATTTAAGCATACTGACTGCTGACCGTTGGAACTTATTTCCGTGAAGGAGTTCGAAGATGGAGGTGGACGGCGGCCTCGGCGGCAGCGGCTGTATTCCGGCGGGGAAGAACAGAGCGACGGCGAAGGGAAGTAAGAAGATGGAGATGCAGACAAAATAGGTAGCTTTGGAATTGAGGAAGTTTTGAAAGTTGGAAGAAAATTCAGGGCACGTAGTTAGGGAAGATGATGATGATATGAGGTTTAGGAATGTGTAATTATGTTAAATGCGGAGTTAATCTTAATCTTTTGTCGTTAAAAACTATAATATTATATGATTAGTGGGGAATGAAAAACAAAAATTTTGATTTTGTAATAGAATTTGTGTTACATATTTACAGTGGCGGATCAGGACAGGTCAGGGTAGAACATTTTTTTCCTAATATAAGATATGATAGCTTGGTCTTTTGTCCCTTCAGCCATATTAATTTTGTCCTTTCTGAAATAATTATTTTGCTCTTCATTATTCTACCCTCTTTTGAATATAGAGGGGCCCCACCCCTCAAGCCATTATTTCATATATGGGAGTCCCCACACAGCTCTCTCCTAAGGGTCAATATCCAATATCCAATATCCTGTAAATACCCTCCCAATACCCAAAAAAATCAAAGAAAGAGAGTGGTACATATTTTAACTCCCAAACATTCCACTCAATTCTTATTTATTTACATATCTAACATTTAACTATATATTTATATTCTTATAACAAAATTTTAATATCACATTAAAAATATTGTTATTTTAAATAAATAAATAAATAAATAAATATAAAAGGGTGGGTTAAATATGTAAGGAATTGAGATGTAAGAATGTAAATTTTCCTTTATTTTGTTATTTGTTGCAGTTTATTGGTACAATATAAGGAATTCCCTTCTCTCTAGGCCGTAAGGGCCTGGAGTTCCTGACGGCCTCGGGTTATGGAGAAGTTTTTTTTTTTTGTCGCATGCGGTAATTTTTGCACACCGGCGCTGAATGAAGCGTCACGTGATAGCTTTGTGGATTTTAATCTTTGTTTTTATTTAAATGAATATGATATTGACAATACAATATTATTACATATAAGTCAGAATTACAGTTGACAGCGTGAAGTGTATCATATTGCTGGATGTACCGTGTGAATCACAACATAATGTTGGACGTATTATTTGGTGCGATCTATATCGTCATTCAGATGTTCGGACGATAAAGATAATAATTTTTAATTTTTTTGAATTCGTTAATACCTTCCAATCAAATTATTTTAGATTATTATCCAAATCCTTAATTTGAATTCTAACTATATTTAGACACTCGAGAATTTTAGACAATAATGGCATTATGTGGAATCCTTTTAGAACTTAAGATCCCTTATTGTATATGGGATCATACACCCCGGAAAGATCATGGATTTAAAGCAAGGTGTAGAAGAAGGAAGTTGATATGTCGTTAGAGCACGAGTTCTCTATTTCTCCCCTCGATCACCAGGGATAATGGTTCGGACGAAAGATTTTTGGTTCGAGGGAGAGAGAGCTTGGATCAAATTGATGAGTCCCCCCTTCCTCTTTCCTTGCCTCCTCGTTATAAGGGAAAATAAAATAATTATAAAATTATATTTCGTACAATACTATACCCGTCCACGGTGTCTTGATAGAAAAGATCAAAATATAAATATCATGAGGCATTTTAAATAAGAACGAACACATGTTCTTGTTCGCAATGATGATCTTTTTCTAGTAGATAGTTCGTCCTAAACTAGATTGGCCACTTCGGAATGTGGGCTCAGCTCGACCACTTCATTTGGTAGACTAAGCTCGTCTACTTTGACATGTAGGCTCGGTTTGACCACTTTGGCAGGTGGGCTACGCTTGAGAATGACTTGATTTTTGGATATAAGTCTTCAAAGCTTATAAGGAATGTTGATCATGATATCGTATCCATTAAAAAAAAACCTTATTTAAGTAAATAATCATATATGTTTATACATGAAAGACGAGTTCAAAGGTTAATAAATGCAATTCAAACCTACAATCTCACGCTATGAAATTACACCATCAACCACTATGTCATCAATAAATGCTCACAAAGTTATTTTGTTAGTAATTAAGTAAATATGTATGATCATTTGTATGTAATGTATGTGCTAACATGAATATACCAATATATATATATATACATACATATTAATTAAAATAGTATGTTAACATAATGTATCCTTCCTTAATAAGTTATAAAATTGTTGTAAATAATTGTATGCTTGTCAATACCAAACTTCATCCATACAACAACAACAACAAAGCCTTTATCCCACTAAGTGGGGTCGAATACATGAATCATTTTTTCCATTGCGTCCTATTTAGTTATATTTTCATTTAATTCTAATAAATTAAGATAATTTTTTTTTATGCAATAAGCCTAAGTCTTCCTAGGTCTACCTCCGTCTTTCTTAACATAAGTCGAATCTAAAACATGTACTCTCATAATCGGATCATTAGATAGTCGACGTTTAATGTGACCAAATTATCTAAGGCGGCTACCTCTAGTTTTGTCCGTCACTGGAGCTACCCCAAACCTATCACGGATATATTCAGTTCACATTTTATCTCTAAGTGTAAAGCCACCTATCCACCTAATCATTCTCATCTTAGCAACACTTAGCATCATGCTTCGCTTTTAAAGGCCAACACTGGGCACCATAGAGCATTGTAGGTCTCACCACCATCTTATAAAATTTTCCTTTCAGTCTCAGCGGTACTCTTCTATCACACAGAAGGCCCGACGCATTCGTCCACCTCAACCAACCAACTTGAATTCTACCATTAACATGCCCACCATCGCTTAGAACAATAGATCCCACATATCTAAATCGTTCTCACTTTTTAATAATTTGATCACCCAAAGTTACACTTCTGTCACTAAAAGCTACTATTACTAAAATTACATTCTATGTATTCAGTTTTATTTCTACTCAAACAAAGGTCTTTAGACTCCAATGTAGACCTCCATAATTCAAGTTTTTTCTGGACTTTTCTCTTGTCTTATCCACGAGGAGGATATCATTGGCCAAAGGCATACACCAAGCTACATCCTCTTGTAAATGTCCAATAAGTCCATCCATAACTAAAGCAAAAAGATATGGGTTAAAGCTGATCCTTGATGTAAAGCAACAAAAATAGGAAAATAATTTGTCAATCCTCTTTCAGTTCGAACACAAGTAACAGCTCTAGTATACATATCTTTAATGACTTCAATATAAGTCATATCAACATCTTTCTTCTAAGGACTCTCCAAAGGATATCTCTTTGAACCTTATCGTAAGCTTTTTCTAAATCAATAAAAATCAAATGTAGATCCTCCTTATTATTTCTGTACTTCTACATCAAACCT
This sequence comes from Papilionanthe hookeriana x Papilionanthe teres, assembly GCA_022702705.1. Lineage (NCBI taxonomy): Eukaryota > Viridiplantae > Streptophyta > Magnoliopsida > Asparagales > Orchidaceae > Papilionanthe > Papilionanthe hookeriana x Papilionanthe teres. The sequence continues at coordinate 70,397,897 of CM040437.1, forward strand.
CTCAATAAATGTATAGCTTCTATGGTAGACTTGCCCAACATAAATCCAAAATGATTATAAGAAATCTTGGAAATACGGCTAAAGCTATGTTCGGTTACCCTCTCCCATAATTTTGAAGTATGACACATCAAATTAATTCCTCTATAATTTGCACTCTTGTGCACCCCCTTTATTCTTAAAAATGGGGACCAAAATACTCTTCCTCCACCCCTCAGGCATCTTTTTAGTTTTTAAAACAATATTAAAAAGTTTAAGAAGCCAAAAAACTCCAAATCACCTATATATTTCCACACTTCAATTGGGATATCATCAGGTCCTCCAGATTTTTCACCCTTGGTTTTCTTTAAAGCCACAAAACTTCTTCTTTACAAATGTAACGACAAAAATAAAATGTTTTATTATTATTAAAGGTATTAAAATCACTAAGGTCAATCGTATTTTCTGAAACTTCATTAAAAAATTTATCAAAATAAGTCACCCACATATTTTGGATATTTTTTTCTAAGAAAAGCACTTTTTGATTTTCATCTTTAATACACTAATTTTAGCTAAATCTTTATTTTTTTTTCTCTTTGTTTGGCTAGTTTATACATATATTTTTCACCCTCCTTAATATCAAACATGTTATAAATAATCAAATCATACGCTAAAGCAAAATCTAATATGACTCTAGCTTTTTCATTAATCGCTCCATAACCGTAGCCATCATGAATATTTCAGAAATCTATTACCACTCTACCGACATATCCATTTAAATTTCCTCCAATAAAAATCATTTCTTCAAGAGATATCAAGAGTATTAAGTCTTCTAAGTCATTCCATAATTTTTCTTTAGAGCCTATATCTAAACCTACTTGAGAAGCATAAATACTTATAATATTAAAAATCTTAGTATCAATAATAATCTTAATTGCTATAATTCTATCTCCAACTCTATTAATTTTTACAACATTATCTTTCAAACTCTTATATATAATTACACCTACACAATTTCTAGCACGACTCTTACCAGAATACCAAAGTTTAAAACATATATTATCAATCTCCTTAGATTTTTAATTTCTTGAGTACATAAGATATTTATCTTTCTATGAATCATAATATCAACTAATTCCATTAATTTAACATTGAGAGCTCTTACATTCTAAGATCTTATCGTAATACTAGTATCATCGACTAACTTCTTTACATGCATCCTTCCGTAATCTGGAAACCCTTACTTATTTGACACTACACCCAGGCGCCGGTGTAGCGGCCTTGCATACTTTCCACTGTATTCAGGTCATACGGAACGTAGCTTCTAAGGGACACCCTATCACTTACACAATGATAAAAAAGATTCATGTCATGATTTTTCTGACAAGTTTTACGCCGGCTATGGAGTACCTAATGCAACCCTTCACTTTTCACGTCCGGGCCAGGGACCAACAATGGTTGTGTTACCTAAACTTCAACTATCTTTGCAAAAAAAAATGACGTAAAAGCAGGAACATTAAAACACTCAAATTTATGCTTTAAATTTCTATAATTTAATTAAATAAATTGAACATATTTCCTTATAACCAAATTATAATTAATATGATTATTTTTGTTTTGATATTTTAAATGAAACTAAAATTATTGTATCCTAATACTGATAATTTTTGGATGCTAGTTGTCGCATGACTCTTGCCATTGATATGACTATGGGGAGGAATGCTTTAGAATTTAAATGAAACCTAGGGCATAATTCAAGAGAACTTTGAGAAATTCTTTGGCTTCAACCATATGAAATAATGCCCTGCCTACTGTTGTTGTCGGAGGACAACTATTGTCCAATTATTGCTTCCATCATAACATCGAATAATCATTGCCACAACATTGTTGTAGACTAATTAGCATTAACAATTGCTCAAATTCCGACGTTAGATCAACACTATTGTCATGCCTCTCCTGCCATCTGATTGTCATGGACCTCTAAAGTCAATGTGTTGTCGTCAAACCACCATTACAAGATCACCAGCTGACAACCACCACCATCAAACCTTCATTGAAACATCACTACCTACTGGCCATCACCTAATTGTCGTCACCACCAAGGTATTATCACTCTTCCGCCGCCAAACACTATTGCACCACTACCTAACCCTTAACCCTAACTACAAAAAAATATTATTTGCTATTAAATGAACTCAGATACACTTCCCTCACCAAAGTCATTGTACTAGTAATTAAATAAATGTATAATACTTTGTATGCAATGTATATTTAAAACACGTACACATAAATATTTATAACGAAGTAGTATAATATGCAAGGAAAATACAATTGCAAACACACACATATATGCAAATGCCCCTGTTTTAAACCATTAAACCAACGATAGTTTGACAGAAAAGAATACGAAATTTTAAAAATTTAGGAGAAGATCTAACAAACAGAAATTTGCGGGCTTTAGTTTTATAAATAACCAAAATTGAAAGTTATGACCATTAAGGCCCCATGTTTTCCAATAAATAAAGGGCCCATTTTGAAATTAAGACTTGTTGGAACAGTTGGCCCATTTTAATTTGCTATCGTCCTATCTCATGCTTCTTCTCAGGTAAAGAAAGCTGGAGATATTCATTGCCGAAGCACGTGTACTTTATAAAACCCGAGAAGCCCATCCAATCTATGTATTTATATCTAGCACTTAAATATTACATTCATGCTACTTCACCTATGCCTGAAAAATGTATATTTCCCTTTTAAAAGTTACAATGATGGTATAAATGTAAAAAAATAAATTTTAGGTATTAGATATGTAAATACTAAAGGGTGTAAACGAGCCAAACACGAGCGCGACTGGCTCAGCTCGTGTTCGGCTCGTTTATATTTCTAGCTGAAAAAATTTGTTCGTGTTCAGCTCGTTTGCTTATCAAGCCGAACACGAGCTGTTCACGAACAAATAGTCGTTTTGAATACGCTAATCATGTAAATGTAAGATGTTAAAGGTTGGGGCAAGATTTAAGAATTATTGTTTATATTAAAACATATTTGAATCTAATTTAATAATTTTTTATAATATTTACTTAATTAAAAATTTTAATTGATTATAAATGTTTAAAATTTTAAAAATACTGCTCATTAATATATATATATATATATATATATATATATATATATATAATTGAGGAATAGTATTTCGAGCCAAACTGAGCCAAAAGCGAACGAACAAATCTTTGTTCATGTTCGGCTCGTTAAGGCTTGTTAACTTAGCGAACGGGCTAAACACGAGCTTCTTAACGAGCAAAACATGAGTTGTTCACGAACGAGCCGTTTTGACAGCCCTAGTAAATACATACAAATTGGATATATTGAGAAATAAGGGCAAAATAACACAGAATCGATGCAAATCCAGAAGAACACAAGAGATTTAACGAGGTTCGACAAAGATGCCTACGTCCTCGGGAGCAGAGCGGCGACTATCTTTTCACTAATCAGAAAAGAGTACAGAATACAAGATTCAACCATACAACATAAGTCCTATGGTTACAACAGGACCTATTTATAATCATAGAGTACAATATGTAATTACCAAATTACCCCTCTACTAAACCGCGGGGCGTAGGCCCCGCACCCCCAACCCACATAATAAACTCCCCAGATTCGCTCGCTCCGCTCCAACATTAATTCCATATTAGGTATATGAGCCATACCTAACAAATCTCCACCTTGGCGAATATCCAGCCCCTTAGGAGATAAATACCTGGGAGTTTCTCATGAACCAATGTGGGTTGGGCCACTATGCTTCTCTAGCAACTGTGGATGCTCAACAAGTCCAAACAATGCAAGAACTTGTTGATAGTAACTGGCTTGGTCAACATATCACTTGCATTCTCATCGGTATGAACCTTCAGTAACAGTATCTCACCGAAGTAATCAATTCTCCGATCTTGTGATACACGGCATCAATGTGCTTGGTCCTCGCATGGTACACCCGGTTCTTAGCCGAGTAAATAACACTCGACTATCACAATGCAGCCGAACTCCACCTTGCTCAACGCCCAGCTCCTTCACTAGCCTTGTTGTAGACCTTCTGCCATCTAAATCACCTGCATAGTCTGGCACCCATTTGCACCCAATAGCCTTCTTTCCCTCAGGAAGCTGAACTAGCTCCCAAGTGTGATTCTTCTGCAAAGACTCCATCTCCTCAACCATTGCACCCATCCACTTCTCTTTCTCCTGGCTGGTGATAGCTCCTTGAAAAGTGGTTGGATCGTCACTGCTGGCGAGAAGTGCAAAAGAGACCAAGTCTTCGTAGCCCAATCTGCTAGGAGGCCTTATACTGGTGCGTCTCTGTCTATCTCTGGCTAGATTGTAATCTGCGGATCATCCGGAATGGAATCACCGGGTGTCGGATCCGAACCTTCAACTCTCTCGATCTGCTATCGAACGCCGCTCTCAGATCCATCTGCATCGTCTCCGAACCGGAACCGTTCCACGGCACCTTGACTTGATTCTGTTGTAACATGGATTGCTCATCAAAGACTGCATCTCTGCGATCACCGCCTTCTTTGCAATAGGATCCCAAAACTTGAATCCTTTCACACCTTTCTTATAGCCCAGAAAGATGCACTTCTTGGATTTTGGATCAAGTTTCGATCTTTCATCTTCAGGTACATGCACATAGGCAGGACAACCAAAAATTCGTAAGTGATCAAACTTAACTCGGATTACTCGTCCATACCTCTTCCGCAACCTTGCCACCTAATGAAGCCCGAGGTGATCTATTGATGAGATAGCATGCCATATTCACAGACCTCCGCCGAAGTTTTTAGGAAGCTCGCATTCAGTCTCAAGCATCTTGCCCTTTCAGCTAAGGACTCGTTCATCCTTTCTGCAACACCATTCTGCTGGGGTGTCTTCCGAACTGAAAAATGCCTCCGAATCTCATGCTCCTCGCAAAACTTCTTAAGCGTCGAATACGTGTACTACGTGTCATTATCGGATCTCAAATACTTGATCTTTCTACCGGTTTGGTTCTCCACCTCGACTTTCCACGATTGAATTTAGAGAAAACTTCGATTTCTGCTTCAAGAAATACACCCAAACTTTCCTAGAAAAATCATCAATAAAGGTAACATAATACCGAGATCCTCCCATCGATGCTTCCACGGTAGGGCCCCATACATAGAATGCACATAATCAAGAATCCCTTTAGTTTTATGCTCTCCAGTCATAAAACTCACTCTGGTCTGTTTTCCAAGAATACAAAACTTACAGAATTCCAGCTTGCAGCTTTTCACACCATGCAACAAATTCCTTTTATGCAATTCTGTCATCCCACGTTCACTGAGATGACCCAGGCGCATATGCCATAGCTTTGTACTATCATCATCTGACTCAACAGAATGAACTCCACCTACAACCGTATTCCCCAACGGTTTGTAGATATTACTCGCGATTAACTTTCCTTTCATCACAGTGAGTGCACCCTTCACAATCCTGATGGTTTTCCTATCCTCATCTGCCTTAGGAATAAAACCATTTCGATGTAGAGTGCCCAAGGAAATCAGATTCTTCTTCAAATCTGAAATGTGTCTGACATCACATAGTGTTCTAACTGTGTCATCATACATCTTAATTCTGACTTCTCCAATACCAGCAATATTGCAGCATCTATCATCACCCAAATAGAAAGAGCCAGAATTAGTTGACCTGTATGAAGAAAACCACTCCCTGTTAGGTGTTATGTGATAAGAGCACCCTGAATCAAGAATTCATGAATCCGTTAACTAAGTTGATGATATTGAAAGCATATCACCATCACTGGCATCAGTATTTTCACCCTGCACCATATTCACAGACTTCGATGATACATCATCTTTCTCCTCAGTCTGTTTCTTCAGTTTCGGACAATCCCTCCTCATATGACCTGGCTCCTTGCACTTGTAGCAACGAATCATCTGTTTGCCTTTAGACTTAGATCCGGAATTTCGCCTTCGGCATCCCTCCTTCTCTTTCTTCCTTCCACGATCCTCGTTTACCCTTAACATATAAACTGTCGCCATGAGAGCTTTCCCCGCATTACGCTTCCGCTGGTTATGAGCCAACAACGCTGCAGTAATCTCATCAACTTTGATAGTTTCTTTCCCATATGTCAGAGTAGTCACCAGGTGTTCATAAGAAGAAGGCAACGAACACAACAAAATCATCGCTCGGTCTTCATCCTCAATATTCACATCAAGCCTTGATAAATCCGTGATTATTTGATTGAAACCATTAACGTGCTGCGCCAGATCAAAACCTTCCTGCATCTTCAGCCCATACAGTTTTTGCTTCAGATACAATTTGTTCGTCAGGGATTTCGCCATAAATTGAGCTTCCAATTTCTTCCAAACCTCCCCTGGAGATTTTAGATTCATCACGTGGTACATAACTTCATCTGCGGACATAATCGTATGGTTGCTGCCGCTCGTTGTTGCAATTCCTCCCAATCTTCATCCTCCATGACATCTGGTTTCGTTGCTCGCAAAGCCTTCAGGATCCCTTGTTGTGCCAACAAATCCTTCACCCGTGTTTGCCACAATCCGAAGTTACCAGTTCCATCGAACTTCATCACCTCGAATTTCACACCAGAAATCGTCATCTGAAAATTGATCCTGCAACAAAATTTTCCTGCAAGAATGAAAATTGCAACGATTTTTTTTTTTCAACAATTGCTGAAGCCAGAAATTTCTTGTTCAAAAATCTTTCCAAGGAATTTCTATTTTAGCAATATTCACTTGATTATTTTTTTTTTTTTAATCAAGCACTTCCCTTAATTAAGCCAAGCTTAATTAGCTATTTTCCTAGCAGATTTCTTGTATTCCCAATATTCCTTGCCTTCCGCGTTTCCAGCAAAAATTAATCCTCTTGATTAGAGGAAATCTTCCTTAATTAAATCTTTAGCTTCCCTTAATTGAGCTCCATGAATTAAGCATTTCCTTAATTCCGCGAAGCCTTCCTTTCCTGCCACCGCAATTTCGTTCTTCCTGAAAGTGCGGCGTACAATGCGGAGACGATTTTCTTCCCAAAATGCAGCGCACAGTCCCGCCTCACTAAAACCAGCGAAGCTTCTCGTCGCCTCGCAAAACTGCAGCAGAAAAATTGGCACCGTACGCGATTTACCAACCCGGCGAACTTTTTCTCTCGCCGAACACCTTCGCCGCGAACCTGCTGCCGTCTTAGTCGCCGAGTCTCTGGCCGAACCGCTGCCCTCTTCGTCACCGAAGATCGCAATTCACCTTCCTGCCAAATCTCGAAATCCTACGCCGATCTCTTCTGTGCCCTCGAACCTCGATCTGATACCACTTGTTGAGAAATAAGGGCAAAGTAAAACAAAGAATCAATGCAAATCCAGAAGAACACGAGATTTAACGAGGTTCGGCAAAGATGCCTACGTCCTCGGGAGCAGAGCGGCGACTATTTTTTCACTAATCAGAAAAGAGTACAGAATACAGGATTCAACCAATACGACGCATATGTCACGAGTTCATAACAGGACCTATTTATAATCATAGCAAGTACTAATATTTAATTGCCAAATTACCCCTCTATAACCATGGGCGTAGGCCCCGCACCCCCAACCCACATAATAAACTCCCCAGTTTCGCTCGCTCCGCTCCAACATTAATTCCATATTAGGTATATCAGCCATACCTAACACATTGAATTTGATAGGATCAAAATATGACACCATTGAAACTATAAAAGTAAATCAAACAAATGATTTATTTACAAAAATATCATTTTTTGGTAGATATGTTAAGTTTATATGGGCGCTTAATTAGTTTTGTATTATTAAAAAAAGAAAAAAAGGACATCTTTCCGTCAATGGCATCATAGACCTAAGTAACAACTTTTTAATTTACAATTATTATATGCTGACGTGTCTCTTGATGATTGGTAAGATACACGTAACAGCACAGCAACGATACATTTAGATGATCCAATTTATAGAACAAGCTTTGATTTAGAATCTTATGATATAAATTAAATAAAAGATTTTAATTATTGAATTTCATTTTGATGTAAGTCAATAAATATATATTCATACTTCATTCATTTATAAATAAAAATAACTAATATAATAATTGCCATCATCGAATTATGAATCAGAATCTTTCAAGAAGGGTATTTACATATATACCACATAATTCCAATGAATTTACATATCTAACATCCAAACTTTTGTTTTTTTCACATTTATGTCGCCTAAATCCTTCATATCATATCAAAAACATTAATCATTTTAATTTTAAAAAAATCAAACACATTTTCATGCTTCAGTACAGCGATATGTATGTAAAAATTGAAGTTTAGACGTCAGATATGTAAATATATAAGTTGAGTGGTATGTATGTAAATTTTCCTATATATAACGACCAATTTAAAGGTGGCCAATTTTGAAATTACAACAATTTAAACATCAAATAAAATAAGCACAAAATATGCTCTTAAAAGAGGGTTTTGTTTCTAAAATTGATCGATATAATCATTAAAAAAAATAAAAAAAAGGAATAACTTTATCATGAGGGTCTGTTTGGGGCAGCTGTAGCTTATTGAATAATCTGTTGATAAGCTGATTAAAAATAATCTGTCGATAAGCTAGATGAAATGGTTGTTACAAAATTTTATTTTTTTTTGGAAAAGCTGTTTTCTGAGTTTTGAAAATGCATAAGTTGTCAAAACACAGTTTCCCAAACAGGTCAAGTGCGTTTTCAAAACGCCGCCGCACCAAATAAGCTGCCCCAAACGGACTCCAAGTCTATAACATTTC
>CM040438.1:0-42500 GCA_022702705.1 Papilionanthe hookeriana x Papilionanthe teres
CATCATACCAGAAAGACAACATACCAATACCAACATCCTAACAAATAAATTTCTCCACCAAATGAGAAACCTTGAGCATTTCTTTCCAAATGTAAGAGTCATTAGAAGCAGCAGTAATAGATAAAGGATGATGATTAAGACAATACTTGAGAAGAGAAGTTTAGCCCAAATAGAGTTATTATCTCTAAAGTGAACCCAAAGCCTCATATAATTATATTTAATAGAGTCGAAATACTTCTAAAACCCGTGTCCCCATTAGAAATGGAGCTTAGCACAACTTCTCCCAACACTTCCAAGTGTAACCCTTTTTCCCCGCAACCATCCCATAAAAAACTATCGAATAAGACTTCAATCTTTCTAATAATAGCCTTGGGGACATTCATCACTTGAATAATATAAAGAGGCATGGAAGTAAGTATACTCTTCAAAAGAGTAATACGCCCCCAAAGGAAAGAAATTTGTTCTCCCAAGAATGAATTTTCATTCTAATTCTATCAACCAGATTATTAAACAAAGCAATTCTCTTAGGGTTATTGTCTAAAACAAAACCAAGATAGTTAATGGGTAAAACAGCCAAATGACAAGAAGTATACTCAGCAATCCACTTTAACTTCATATTGCTGATATGCTTAGATCAATAAAAGGAGCATTTAGCAGAATTAAAAAACATATCGTAAGAATTTTGTAAATGATTAATGAGCCTCCAAATCTTCTTAATAGATCTCTTATTAGAATTAGTAAAAATAATAAGATCATCAAAGCATAAGATAGATGAGAAATGCTAATACAACCTTTATGCACAAAATTAAGAGAAGGATTCTCCACATATAATTTATTAATGCACTTGGAGAAATAATCCATAGCAAGTATAAACAAATAGGGAGAAAGAGGGTCACCTTGCTTGATACCTTTAGAAGACATGAAATGTCCTGCGTGATTACCATTAATGATAACGTAATCAATAGTTATTACTAAGAATTCCGTAAATTAAATTACGTAAATCCTGATCGAACCCATGAGCATTTAACACATGGATAATAAACTCCCATCTAATTGAATCAAATGCTTTTTGAATATCCATCTTAAAAATAATGTTCCCATCTCTTTTACTCCTATCAAGGTCAAAAAGCAACTCTTGAACAGTAAGAGCATGATCAATAATAGTTCTGCCTTTAATAAAGGCAGTCTGATTTAAAGAAATTAACTTACCTAAGACATCCTGAATTCTATTCACAACAATCTTAGAGATAAGCTTAGATATAACAGTATTAATACTAATAGGTCTAAAAGACTTCCAAGAATTAATACTATGTTCTTTAGGAATAAGAACAATTTTGGAACATTTAAAAAATTTTGGTAAATCAATACCTTTAAAAAAATCCTGAATAAGCACCAATAACATCATTTTTAATAATATCCCAAGCAATGCTTATAAAACTCAACAAGTAAAGCCATCGAGTCCAAGCAGCCTTACCATTATCCATACTCATCCAAAGTGAATTTAATTTCGAAGGGTCGGGAATATAAGTAAAATTAACATTCTTAACATTAACATCAAAGGGAAAAACATCACAGTTAATCATCTCAAGAGCACTATTATCAGAAGAGAATAAGTGAGTAAAAAAACCAATGCCATCATTAAAAATATCATCTCGATTAGTAAGAATATAACCATTGTCATTCTTAATAGAAGATATAAAATTCATATTTCTTCTATTCTTAATGCAAGCATGAAAATAAGAGGTATTCCTATCCCCATTAATAAAATTAGACTTGCAAGCTTTTTGAGCATAAAAGCTTTCCTCAATATTAATGGCATAAGTAAGGTCCTTTTGAGCTTGAGTAAAAAGATCAAAAGAGATAACATTGTGCTGGAACAAGATTTCTAAATCATGGATTCTAGTCTCAGCCTCATCAACCAACCTGTTAATATTGCCAAAAACATTCCAATTCCAGCATCTTAATTGTTTAGCAAGATGTTTATGAAGATACCATAACTTCTAGCCATGATTAAGATGAGTGTAATTATAAACAGAGTTATTACAAGTCCAGTTAGACTTAATAAACTCCAAAAAATTAGGATGATTAACCCAAGCATTCAAAAAACTAAAGTGAAAACGAACTTTTTTATGAGTACTATCGAAAACTTTAATTAAGATAGGAGTGTGGTCGAAGCATTAAAGGCTAAATGCAAAATCTCAAAACTCCTAAACTTATTATACCAACTAGCATTAGCCATGAATCTATCAAGCCTCTCAAAAACATTACCTCTCGTGCCAAGTAAAAGCACTTACCCGTATACCCTAAGTCAAAAAGTTCAACGATCAAGGATAACGGAATTGAAGTTAGAAATAAGATTAACATTAGGATAAACACCACCTTTTTTCTCATCAACAGAAGAAATCATATTAAAGTCTCCCCCAACAAGCCAAGGGTCCGACATAGGACTAATAGACCTAATAAGATTCCATAAGCAGATTCTATCTTGCTTAGTGCTACCAACATAAACAATAGAAAAATGAAAAGAAATGCCAGAATAAGAGATAAAAACATGCAGTAACTGAGCATGATTAATAATCACATCAACAGTGATAAAATCTCTCCAAAAGAACCAAATCTTGTTATTAATATTGGCCATAAACTGAAAATTACCAATTTTTTGAACATATTTAGAATTATTTATAGGATTAACTAAGGGTTCAAGAATACCAAAAATATTCAAATGATTTTTCCTGATAAGGCTCCTTAGCCTATTAGAGGCATCACTTTTAGCAACACCTCTAATGCTCCATATCATAGTGCTATAATTCATCATCAGTGTCTTTTCTACTCCTAGTTACCCTAGAAGTAGAAATTACCTCATTGGAATCAGTCTTACCATTCATGTGCTCCTGCATAACATCAGGATTTATGTAACTTAGCTCTCGGCTACCCTTGAATTTTCTCCTCCTCGAGGATTTCCGGATCATCCATTCATCTTCAGTGTTCGTGCTCGCTAAAAACATTAAGTTCTGCATTCATATTATCAGTAATAATATTCCCAATGGATTCTTTCTCCACAAGGTTAGTTTGCATCTGCATATTATCTATAGCCTGTCCAACAATAGGATCAACAAATAATATAGATTGAGTGCTGATATTATGACCATCTTTGATTACATTAATATCACTTAAAGCAACAGATTCCTGGATAATATCTTTGTTCACATCATCAGGTGATGAATCTTTTAAAGTGGAAACTAAAATATTGTCATCTTGTGGTAAATCTTTACCAAAAGATGGACCTACAGCATCCACGTTATCAAGAATTATAACATTAGATTCTTCAAAATTCCTAACAGAGATGTTATTCAATTCCAGATCAAGAGTAGGTTGCAGATTTCTTTCCTTATGAGAACTTTTCGCATTATTAATAAGATTTTTTGAAATTTTGTTTTTCAAATGGGGATGGGCAATATAGCAATTATTGAAAGTGTGTCCAAACATACGACATTTATTACAGTAGGGTGGAATGTATTCCATCTCTATTGTTTGCTAATAACCCGAACCGAATCTTCTAACCACACGTAATCGCAGAAAGGAGCAGTCACATCTCTCTCAATAAGAATTCTGGCAATTGAAGGCCTATTATAATTAACAGAAGCCAAGTCTACCTTCATAGGAGTACCAAAAATCTTACCAAGAGAGTAAAGAACTTTCTTATTAAAGAACTGCAATTTTAACCCTGAAAACGAAACCATATAGGAACTATAGGTGGCTCTTCTTTGGGGTTAAAATCCACCATCCACTTAAGAATCTTCATATACACCTTTTCTATTTGAATAACTTTTTTAGAAAATAGTTGTGTATAATCCTATTCATTCTTCAGTTTAATCATTAAATTCCTACCATCGATAAGCCCAACATTCCATTTACCTAATAACTTGAGATCAGCAAAATACCTTCTGATAACCTCCATTCTAGGATGCGCATAAGTAAACTTACCGATTAAAGTATATTTAAGAGGCTCTGCGAGTATTACAGTGTCCTCTTCATTAAAGATTAAAGCCGGCTTTCCGTTTTTCTTTGAAGCTTTCTTCAACAATCCATCGCATCCTTCGTCACCAAACCGGTCTCTCGAAGGTTAAAGGAAACAAACAAAGATTAGGGGAAGAAGATGTGTTTGGGTCGAGATTACCCTTAAGAGCTTCCGCAAAAGAAGGTCGATTGAGAAGATCGGCCATCAAGGAAGCATAAGACTTCAGATCTGAAGAAGATCAGACGAAAAAGAAAGAAGAACAACAGAGAAAATCCAGATCAACAGCACCGACAGACGAAGCGAGAAAACCCTAGGGAAGCGTCAAGAACCCTTTCCGTTCCTCTCGCCCCTCATCGTTCCTTCATTCATAACCATCATGTTGTTGTTGTTGCTAGTAGAGTAGACTGATGTCTGGTTTTTTCTCTTGTTATTAATGTTGTTGTTGTTAGTTGTTTGATTGTGGTATTTATTTTCTTTCTGAGTGAATTGTAATCTGATATTTCATATTATAACTCATTATTCTCTTTTCAATAAAGCTAGATGTATCCTTCACCTTATCTCCAAAAAAAAAAAAAACTGCAGGCCGTCGTGGCTTCTCCGTAGAACAAGTTTGATAAATACAGATTTATTAAACCCTAATACATATATATTTATATATATATATATGTATATTTATGTATACGCATATATATTTATTTATTTATAATTTATTTAACTATTAAATATTTTTATAGTTAAATTATATTTATAAATAATATACTATACTTAAAATATTTTAAATAAAAAATAATATTAAATAACTTTATATATATATTTTTATATATACCTATAAATATATTTTTATTTATAATTTATTTAATTATTAAATATTCTTATAATTAAATTATATTTATAAATAATATACTATACTATAAACATTTAAAATGAAAAAATAATATTATATATATATATATATATATATATATATATATATTACTATATATATTTTTATTTATAATTTATTTAATTATTAAATATTTTTTATAATTAAATTATATTTAAAAATAATATACTATACTTAAAATATTTAAAATTAAAAAAAATTATTATATAAATTTATACATATATATATATATATATATATATATATATATATATATATATATATATATATATATATATATATATATATATATATATATATATATATATATACCTATATATATATATATATTTATTTATATTTTATTTAACAATTAAATATTTTTATAATTAAATTATATTTATAAATAATATACTATACTCAAAATATTTAAAAAAAATAATTTTATATAAATTTATATATATATATATATATATATATATATATATATATATATATATATATATTTATACCTATATATATTTTTTTGTTTATAATTTTTTTAATTATTAAATATTTTTTTATTATAATTATATTTTTAAATAATATTCTAAACTTAAAATATTAAAAATTGAAAAATAATATAATATAAATTTATATATCTATATATATATATGTATATATATATGTATATATATATATATATATATGTATATATATGTAAATATATATATATATATATATATATATATATATATTTATAATTTTTTGAACTTTTCAATTTTTTTATAATTAAATTATATTTTAAAATAATATACTATACTTAAAATATTTAAATTAAAAAATATTATTATATAAATTTATATATATATATATATATATATGGGGGTGTGTGTAAATTTATATATTTATTTATAATTTGTTTAACTATTAAATATTTTGATAATTAAATTTTATTTATAAATAATATACTATACTTAAAATATTTAAAATAAAAAAATTATATTAATTAAATATATATATATATATATATATATATATATATATATATATATATATATATATATATATATATATATATATATATATGTGAAACGGTTACAACCTCACCTTCACCTTCTTATATCTTCTAATCAGTCGGCGTTTATCCAAGGTAGAGGGATCATTGATAATATCATGTTTGCTCAACAGTTGATCCATGAGATTGATAAAAAATGTAGGGGGGCAATATGGTGACTAAATTGGATATCCGCAAAGCTTATGATTCTATGAGTTGGGATTTTATTTTGGGTGTTCTCAAGGCTAGGGGTTTTTCTACCCCCTTTCGTTTACTTATTTCTTACTGGCTTCATTTCAATCTTTATAGCATCCTTATTAATGGTGAGGTTCAAGGCTACTTCAGTGCGGGCCATGGGATTAAGCAGGGCGACCCTCTTTCTCCCACTAGTTTCATTTTGGTTTTTGATTATTTTTCTCGTCTCTTAAATGACCTCTTCGTTAAAAGGCCGAATCTCCATTTTGCTTCTAAATCTAGCGTATTGGTTTCCCATTTAGCTTATGCGGATGACGTCGTCCTTTTCTCTAACGCTTCCAAGGTTTCTATTAAGAAAATTTTCCAATTTTTGGAGGACTTTCAAGCTATTTCTGGGTTACATTTTAACGCTACCAAGTGTCATTTATATTTTGGGAACTCTGTCGATGGTAGGAAATCCTCCTGGTCTACTCACTACACTGGGTTTGCTATTTCCACCCTTCCCTTAAAGTATTTTGGAGTTCATTTGCTTAAGGGTAGGATGAGACAAACTCAATTTGATGAGGTTGTTGAAAAAATTAAGAACCGCATCCTTGATTGGAAAAATAAGTTCTTATCCTTTGGTGGTCGTATTACTGTCCTTAAGAGTATCCTTCAGAGCCTGGTGTTGTATGGTTTACAAGTCTTGCCCGTTAAGATTACCACTAAAAAAATTATTGAGAGATGCTTTAATAAATTTCTTTGGGCGGGTACGTACTCTGGTAAAATGTGGTGCTCTTGGAAGAAAGTATGTCAACCTACCACTGCCGGTGGTTTGGGATTCAAACAACTTCACCACACTGCTGAGATTAATTTAATCAAACATTGGCTCAATTTTTGTAAGCATGATTCGTTATGGTCTTCCTTTATGCATGATAAATATTGCAGGAATCGTCACCCTTCTCTCGTTGTTTGGAGGAAGGGTGATTCTAGAATGTGGAAGCGAATCTTATCTTGCAGGGATTGGGCTAAACACCTTATTTACAGGGACTTGGACAATGGTAACATATCATTTTGGCATGATACTTGGTCTCCGGTTCATTTTATTCCTAGACCGGATGCTAACAACGATCTTCTTGTGTCCAATGTTTGGCGGGATCACACTTGGAATATCCCGCTTTTGCATCAACTTGTTGGGGTCGATAATGCTAGCTCTATATTTACCATCCCTTTTGACTCTACTAAGATTGACTATCCTATAACAAAATTTGCATCAAATATGACTATCTCAAAGAATGTTTACTACCATTTACATCATTTTCAGCCAACCTCTTAGGGTAAGAGCATTTGGTCACATGCTTTAACCCCTTTGATGTCTTTTTTAGCCTGGAGAATTTTTCATAAAGTTTTGCCTTGAGATGATATTCTTAAGTTGAAAGGACTTCGATTAGCTTCTAGATGTTGTTTTTGTAAGATGGAGGAAGAGTCTTTACGTCACATATTTATTCCTTGTCCTTTCTCTCGTTCTATTTGGATGAAAGGAGGTCGTTGGTTTGGAACTTATGTCCGTCCGGGTGAGGATTTAAATGGCTTATAGGCTTTCGATCGCCGACCTAATCATTTTTTTACCATCTATCCCTTTATTATTTACTGGTTTTTATGGATGGCACGAAATGCCATTCATCACAAATGCACTTTAGTTTCTACCAATACTATTTTCTCCAACATTTTGGCCTATGTTAACAAGGTTTATAAGCCAAGTAAAATGAAGGCTAGTTTATTCTCGGGCATTGCACATTTTGACCACAGTGTTCATGAGACAGTTACCTCTCCGCAACTCCCTATTTTGGTGAGATGGCGGCCGCCCAATACTGGTTGGGTTAAATTTAATGTCGATGGGAGTTGGAGACCGTCCCGTGCGGGGGTTGGTGGATTTCGCTTGTAATCTCGGAAAAAAATGCATGCTCTTATTTTCTTCACCTTGTATTGCGGACACTCCATTGCATTCTGAAGCTCATGCCTTAATGTTGGTGGTCTCTATTGCGGTGCGTTTCAATTGGCATTACGTTATTTTTGAGGTGGATTCATCCAATTTATTTCTTGCTTTAACTAATAATATATCGATACCGTGGGATATTATATATTATATAATTCGCATTAAATACATCATTTCTCATATCTCGGTCAGTTGGAATTTCATCTACAGGGAAGGAAATATACCAGCTAATTGGTTGGCCAATCTCCGTTCGTTAAGCGCTCAGATTTTGGTGGGTACTAACCGACCCCGGACCTATCAATTTTGCTCAATGGAGATAACGTGGATTTACCAATTCTTCGATTCTCTTGATCTTCTTATTCTTTATTTGAGCAATAACTGGTACTACCCCTTTGTTATATATACATACATATATATTTATAGATTTGAATGTATAAATTTTTTCATAACTATATATAGATACACATATGTCAAAAAATATATATATATATAAATTGCTGTTTATATATATATGAATTCTATATATAAAGTTATGGTATATAAACTTATATATATTTATCTATATAATTTTATATTCAATATATTTATATATATAGCTTTATATATAAATACATGCAGAAATCCTTATATGAAGCAATCTTTATATGCCATGATTTCTATTCCTTCCAGTTCATGTGTGACATATTTTATTTTGTTATCTAAAGACTATGCAAACTCTTTTGTCGTTGGCCGTTTGCTGTTTAATTTCCTCCAAATTGCGCAGACACACACACACACACACACACACACACACACACACACACACACACACACACACACACACACACACACACACACACACACACACACACACACACACACACACACACACACACACACATATATATATATATATATATGTAAACCTTACATATATATACAAACCTTATATGTGTGTTTTAAGTTCAGGTTCGGTTCCAACCTGCATGTACCTGGAGCGCGCTCGAACCATTACTTCCTCTCCAGCGTCCTGCATTGAGGAAGATATTACTGCATACTTGGGACCTCAGCTTCGCGGCGATATACTCTCCATCAACTCTCCAACACTCATTTATTGCCTCTACTGAAATCCACAGAAAAAGGAGTGAGGAATATTTCTTCTTTGCCCAGTTGTTAGCTTGCTGGAGTTTTGTTTCTGTGCAGCCACACTTTAATTTGCTTGTAATATTCATGACGTGCTACCTACTATGTTTCTTTTGATATGAGATTAAACTTGCTGTGTTTTTTGTTATGGCTACAATGATTGCTCTTTTGTTTGGCGTCGAGTTGTACCGTGGAGGTCGAACCCTTCTGGGCGACAATTTAAGAGCTACACCTCCCCCCCTCTTTTTGTAACATTTACATGATATCAACGCGTAGGGAGCCACAAGAGGCTCTTTCTTTTAAAAAGGAAAATAGATATATATGTATATATATATATATATATATATATATATATATATATATATATATATATATATATATATATATATATATATATATATATACCTATATATGTATATAAATTTTTATTTATAATTTATTTAATTATTAAATATATTTATAATAAAATTATATTTATAAATAATATACTTGTACTTAAATTATTTAAAACAAAAAAAATAATATTATATAAATTTATATATATATATATATATATATATAACTATAATTTATTTAATTTTTAATTATTTTTATAATTAAATTATATTTAAAACTAATATACTGTATTTAAAACATTTAAAATAAAAAAATAACATTATATATATATATATATATATATATATATATATATACCTATATATATATTTTTATTTATAATTTACTTAACTATTAAATATTTTTATAATTAAATTATTTTTACAAATAATATACTATACATAAAACATATAAAATAAAAAAATATAATTTTACATAAATATAAATATAAATATATATATAAATATACACACACACACACACACACACACACACACACACACACACACACACACACACACACACACACACACACACACACATATATATATATATATATATATATTTATAATTTATTTAGCTATTAAATTTTTTTATAATTAAATTATATTTATAAATAATATACTATACTTTAAATATTTTAAAAAAAGATATTAAATAAATTAATATATATATATATATATATATATATATATATATATATATATATATATATATATATATATATATATATATTTTTTAAACTATTAAATATTTTTATAATTAAATTACATTTAAAAATAGTATACTATACTTAAAATCTATAAAATAAAAAAATAATATTATATGAATTTATATATAAATATATATCAATATATATATATATATATATATATATATATATATATATATATATATATATTTATATTTATTTATTTATCATTTTTTTAACTATTAAATAATTTTATAATTAAATTATATTTATTAATAATATATTATACTTAAAATATTTAAAATAAAAAAATAATATTATATAAATAAATAAATAAATATATATATATATGTATATATATATATATATATATATATATATATATATATATATATATATATATATATATATATATGTATGTATATATACATATATGTATGTATATATACATATTTGTATGTATATATACATATATATATATATATACATATATGTATGTATATATACATATATATATATATACATATATATATATATATACATATATATATATTTATATATACCTATATATATTTTTGTTTATAATTTATTTAATTATTAACTATTGTTATAATTAAATAATATTTATAAATAATAGACTATACTTAAAATATTGAAAATAAAAAATAATATTAATCAAATTTTTTAATATATATAAATATATATTTATGTACCATATATATATATATATATATATATATATATTTATTTATTTGTAATTTTTTAATTATTAAATATTTTTATAATTAAATTATATTTATAAATAATATACTATATTTAAAATATTTAAGTTAAAAAAAATATTAAATAAATTTTTATATATATATATATATATATAAATATATATTTATATATACCAATATATATTTTTTTATTTATAATTTTTTTAATTAATAAATATTTTTATAATTAAATTAAATTTATAAATAATATGCTATACTTAAAATATTTAAAATAAAAAAATAATATTATATAAATTTATATATATATATATATATACACATATATATTTATTTATATATAATTTATTTAACTATTAAAAATTTTTATAATTAAATTATATTTATAGATAATATACTTTTTTAAAATATTTAAAATAAAAAAATAATATTAAATAAATTTATATATATATATTTATATTTATATTTAGCTATATATTTTTTTATTTATAATTTATTTAATTATTAATTATTTTTATAATTAAATTATATTTATAAATAATATACTATACTTAAAACATTTAAAATAAAAAATAACATTATATATATATATATATATATATATATATATATATATATATATATATATATATATATATATATATATATATATATATATATATATATTTATATATACATATATATATATATTTATTTATTTATAATTTACTTAACTATTAAATATAAATGATCAATCCTCGACCTAATGCCCAAACCATTAGCACAATAGGTCAACTTTCGACCAAAAAGTGAATTTTTGCCAAAATAATTTATTTTTGAATTATTGACCAATTATTGACCCAATAGTCAATCTCTGACCAAAAAGTTAACTTTAGTCAAAATGGTCAATCCTCGACCCAATGACAAACTCATTAACCAAATAGGTCAACTTTTGACCAAAAAGGCAATTTTGGTCAAAATAGTCATTTTTTGACCTAATGAAACCCTTTGACCCATTAGGTCAACTTTTGAACAAAAAGTCAACTTTGGTCAAAATGGTCAATTTTTGACACAATGACTAACCCACTGACCCAATAGATCAACTTTTTGACCAAAAAGTCATCTTCGGTCAAAATGGTTAATTCTTGACCCAATTACCAACTCATTGATCAAATAGGTCAACTTTTGAACAAAAAGTCAACTTTGGTTAAAATGGTCAATTTTTAACCCAATGACCAACCCATTGACCCAATAGGTCTACTTTTGACCAAAAAGTCATCTTTGGTCAAAAGGTCAATTCTTGACCTAATTACCAACTCATTGACCAAATAGGTCAACTTTTGACCAAAAGTCAACTTTGGTCAAAATAATCAATATCTGACCCAATGACCACCCCGTTGACCCAATAGGTTAACTTTTGACCAAAAATTCAATTTTGGTCAAAATAGGTCAACTTTTGACCAAAAAATAATCTTTGGTCAAAATCGCCAATTTATGACACAATGACCACCCCATTGACCCAAAGACCAACCCATTGACTCAATAGGTCGTTTTTTGACCAAAAAGTAAATTTTGGTCAAAATAGTTAATTTTTAATCTAATGACCAATTATTCACTCAATAAGTTAATCTCTGACAAAAAACTCAACTTTGGTCAAAATATTCAATCCTTAACCCAATGACAAACCCATTGACCCAATAGGTCAACTTTTGACCAAATAATCAATTTTGGTCAAAATAGTCAATTTTTTATTGAATGACCACCAATTGACCCAATAAGTCAACTTTTGACCAAAAAGTCAGCTTTGGTCAAATGTTAAGTCAACTTTTGACCAATAAGTCAACTTTTGACCAAAATAGGTCAACTTTTGACCAAAAAAGTTAATTTTATTCAAAATGGTCAACTTCTAACATAATGACCTCCCCGTTGACCCAATGGCTCAAGTTTTGACCAAAAATTTAATTTTGGTCAAAATAATTAATTTTTGACCTAATGACCAAAATAGTCAATTTTTTGAATTAATGACTAATTGTTGATCTAATATGTCAATCTCCGACCAAAAAGTCAACTTGTAGATAAAATGGTTAATGATTGATCTAATGACAAACCCATTGCTTCAATAAGTCAAACTTTGACCAAAAGTTAATTTGGTCAAAATAGTCAATTTTTGACCTAATGACCACCCATTGACCAAATAGGTCAACTTTTGACCAAAAAGTCAACTTTAGTCAAAATGGTCAATTTTTGACTCAATGATCAACCCATTGACTAAATTGGTCAAATTTTGACCGAAAAGTTAACTTTTTAGGTTAAAATAGATAATTATTGACCTAATGACCAATTATTGACCCAATAAGTAAATATGTGACCAAAGAGTCAACTTTGGTCATAATTATTAATCCTTGACCTAATGACAAACCCATTGATCCAACATGTCAACCTTTGAACAAAAAGGTAACTTTGGTCAAAATGCTAAATCCTTGACCCAATAACCAACCCACCGACCCAATAGATCGACTTTTGTCCAAAAAGTCAATTTTGATCAAAATAGTAAATTTTTTACATAATTGCCAATTATTGACCCAATAGGTCAACTTTTGAATAAAAAAGTCAAATTTGGTAAAAAATTAGCAATTTTTGACCTAATGACCACCTCATTGACCCAAAAGGTCAACTTTTGACGAAAAAGTCAAATTGGGTCAAAATGGTCAATTTCTGACACAATGACCTAAATGTCAACTTCACCATAGTCAATCCTTCATCGAATGACCAACCCATTGAACCAATTTGTTAACTTTTGACTAAAAGTCAACTTTGGCCAAAATAGTTAATCCTTGACCCAAGGACCAACATATTGACACAATAGGTAAACTTTTGACCAAAAAGTCAATTTTGCTTAAAATTTTAAATTTTTGATCTACTGACCGCCTCATTGACCTAAATAGGTCAAATTTTGAACAAAAGACAACTTTGGTCAAAATTGTCAATCCTTAACCCAATGACCAACCCATTGATCCAATATGTCAACTTTGACCAAAAAGTCAATTTTGATTAAAATAGTCAATTTTTGACCTTATGACCAATTTTTGACCCATTAAATTAACCTCTATCCAAAAAGTCAACTTTGGTCAAGATGGTTAATCTTTGACCTATTGCCCAACCCATTAACCCAATAGGATATCTTTTGACCAAAAAGTCAACTTTGGTCAAAATGATCAATCGTTGACCCAATGACCAACCCCATCGGCCTAATAGGTCAACATTTGACCAAAAAGTCAATTTCGGTCAAAATAAAAAATTTTTGAATTAATGACCAATTATTGACCTAATAAGTCGATCTCTGACCAAATAGTCAACTTTAGTCAAAATGGTCAATCCTTGATCCAATGACAAACCCATAGACCCAATAGGTCAACTTTTGACCAAAAAACCAATTTTGGTCAAAATAATCAATTTTTGACCAATGACCACCCATTTACCCAATAGGATAACTTTTGACCAAAATATCAACTTTGGTCAAAATGGATAATTTTTGACCCAATGACTAACCCATTGACCCAATAGATCATCTTTTGAGCAAAAAAGTCATCTTTGTTAAAAATGGTCAACTTCATGATCCAATTACCAACACATTGGCCAAATATGTCAACTTTTGACCAAAAGTCAACTTTGGTCAAAATGGTCAATTTCTGACCCAATGACCTCCCCGTTGACCTAATGGGTTAACTTTTGACCAAAAATTCAATCTTGGTCAAAATAGTCAATTTTTGACCTAATGCCCGATTAATGACCAAATAAGACGATCTCTGTCCGAAAAGTTAATTTTGTCAAAATAATCGATCCTTCGCCTGATGACAAACACATCGACCTAACGGACAACTTTTGACCAAAAAGTTAATTTTGGTCAAAATAATGAATTTGACCTAATGACCATCCATTAACCGAATAGGTCGACTTTTGACCAAAAAGTCGACTTTGGTCAAAATGGTCGATTTTCGACCTGATGACCTACGCAGTTGACCTAATATATCAAATTTTGACCAAAAAGTTTTCTTCTGTCAAAATGGTCAAATCTTGACTCAATTACCAACTCATTGACCAAAAAGTCTACTTTGGTCAAAATGGTCAATTTCTGACCCAATGACCACCCCGTTGACCCAATGGGTAAACTTTTGACAAAAAAATTAATTTTGGTCAAAATAATCAATTTTTGACCTAATGACCAATTTCAGACCCAATAAGTCAATATCTGACCAAAAAGTCAACTATGGTCAAAATGATCAATCTTTGACCTAGTGACCAACCCATTGCTCCAATAGGTCAACTTTTGACCAAAAAGTCAACTTTGGTCAAAATGATTAATTTTTGACCCAACGACCAACACATTGACCCAGTAGGTCAACGTTTGACCAAAAAATCAATTTTGGACAAAATAGTCAATTTTGACCAATGACGATTATTAACCCGATAAGCCGATCTCTCGACCAAAAGTCATCTTTGGTCAAAATGGTCTATCCTCGACCTAATGACTGACTCAGATGACTCGATAGAGTCAACTTTTGACAAAAAGTCATCTTTGGTCAAAATGGTCAATTCTGATCCAATGACTACCCTATTGATCGATGGGTTAACTTTTGACAAAAAATTACAATTTTGGTCAAAATATTCGATTTTTGACAAATGACCAATAATTGACTCCGATGAAGCCAATCTCTGACCAAAAAGTCAACTTTGGTCAAAATGGTCAATCTTTGACCCAATGACAAACTCATTGACCCAATAAGTAAACTTTTGACCAAAAAGTCAACTTTAGCTAAAATGGTCAATTTCCGACCCAATGACCAACTCATTGACCCACTAGGTTAACTTTTGACCAAAAAGTCGACTTTAGTCAAAATGGTTAAACCTTGACCCAATAACCAACCCATTGACCCAATATGTCAACTTTTGACCAAAAGTCAATTTTAGTCAAAATAATCAATTTTGACCTAATGATCCCCATTAACCAATGTTGACCTCATTTTTGGTGAGGTCTTTTCTCTCCTTAGTACTTAGGATCTAGCCTTAGGCTTTCCCTTTGACTATCCTAGAGGATTAGAGATGGCACCCACCATTTAGAAATTTAAACACCTCTTAACTCCCTGCAAAGCCCACATGCACGATTGTAAACCCCTAATTCACTTGGAGGGTTAAGATCGAATGTGGAGGTTTAAAGGATGAGTTCCTCATAGGACTCTTTGGCCTTAGAATCTACCCTGGGTGGCACTAGTGCAGTGAGGGTTGACACGCACACATTACACTTTCACACACATTCCAAATCCTAAAACTATTCATGCACTAGCTTGACTTCGACTCATGTAGGTAATTCATATGGATGGACCTTAACCCTGTGCCCTTGGGCAGGGTTAGGAACAACATAGTAAATGCCTCAAATGAGTCCACTCATGGCTCTTATAGGCTTGATATGACTTCATGACTCAACCAAAGTGATTTCATTCTACTCAAATTTGATCAATCTTCATTTTTCCAAAATTTCAATTTTTGACCCCCGGGGCCCTACACCCACAAAACCTACCAAATGCCCTTGAAACTACCCAAAATTTGCGAAATCACCTAAATTACCCAAAATTCCTCAAAATCAATCCTAAACATTTCCCCCACTCAAATTGATCATCCATAGCCAAATATACCAAAATTTCCAAAAATACCCCCCAATACCCTCCAAATACCCAAAATGCCCTTCTTAGCCAAAAATTCCATAAATTCTGAAAATTCCCAAAAAATTCCAAAAAATCTCAAATATTACCAATTTCATTTTGTTCAACTACACCATGGGCCAATTTTGTCAATTTAACCCACTTTTTTGAAAACCCCCAATTTGACCCATTCTTAACCCAAGCAGACCCAATGTCCCACTAAACCAACCCAATTGACCTCAATTTTGGTCTAATTCAATTCTAAACTTCAATTCAATATCCCCAATATCAATTTAGACCAAATCCAAGCCCAATTTGATTGACATTTGGATCCAATTTCAATTTGAAGCCTAAATCCCCTAAATTGGCCTAAACCCAAACCTAACCCAAATAGGCCCAAATCCCAAAATTAAAGCCCGACCAAAGTTGAAAACTCTTTATAACACTCCCCAAACATTTCTCAACATTAATTTTACTTCAAATCCAACCTTAAACCAACATTAACCCAAGATAGCCAAAGTTAGCCCAATTTGACCCACCTTGGCCCCATTACCAAAAAGGCCTAAATTAAACTTTATTTCAATTCCAAATGACACCAAACCTTCTCCAAATCACTCATGCCACACTCCTAAACTAAACCCAACATTTGTTTAGCCCAATCTTTCATAAAATCTCCATCCACCAATTTGTTTTCAAACTTAAAAGCCCACTTCCATAAAGCCTTTAAAAGCTCACTTTCCATCAAATTCAAAAGCCCAAAATCCATCCCCAAGCCCACATGAAACATTTTCTTCTTCATTCCTTTGATAATCCTATTTGACCAAAGTCTTAAACCATCATGAAATCAACCCATTTGTAGCATCATGAAAAATCCCATCAAAGGAATCCAAAGTTTTCAAAATTCCAAATAACCCTTTTCCATGCAAGTGAGCCAACCTTTTCCCAAGCCATGAGCAAGCTAAATGAAGCCATGGAGTCATGCATAATCCATATGCAAGCCATGGGGAGCCCTTTCCACCTCACCATGCCACTTATGGCAAGAAGAGGGGAGCCTTTCCTAAGCCTTCACTAAACCTTTTTTAACCCCATCAATGATACACTTTAACCAAAATTGGCCACCTCACCTTGGATGGGGACTTCACCACACATGTGAGGCTGACCCAAATGATCTCACATCAGCCCAAATCAAGCTTTGGTGAGTGAACCAAGCCAAAACCATGGATTGACCCAAATTGGACCAAAAATGCTCCTTACACCCATGCCATTTAAATCCTTGACTTTACACATGGCAATCCCAAATTGATTGCACCAAAATCAAACTCTGACCTCCCCTCCACCTAAACACATATTTTGAACCCACTAATCGACCCCTACGGCCACCCAAAGCTCCACCATAACCTTCCTTATTTAAACCCAGACCTCCATGGCAAGAGGAGGAGATGCAAAGATTACCTTGGGGAAACTGCGTCAAATTGTTCCCAAAGCTTCTCTAAGCACTCCTAAGCTCGATCCGACCATTTACGATTGAGGCCTCACCTCTTGGACAAAGGTATCAAATTTTTCTCCTCCAATAGAGCATGTTTTAATTTTCTATAATTATTCACATGCTTTAAGTATATCATCACCGTATAGATGTGTTCTACTCGATTAGACGATCATTTTAAAAAAAATTCATTCAAATTCGTTGAGAATCGAGGGAGATATCAAGGTTTGAAGTTGGACGGTTTTGAGTGAGTAGAACGAGGAAAGAGGAGCGACGGCGTGTCGATCGAGCATGTATGCGACGGACGGCGCCATGGAGTTGAACGGCGGCTTCATCCGTGAACGAGCAACCACGCCGGCCGAGTAAGAGCGCGACATGTGTCATTTGAGCGGAAATGGATTTTTCTTGATTTATTTTTGAACCTAAACTTCAAAAACTCATAACTTTTCATAGAAAACTTGAAAAAATAAAATAAAAATACCCTCTTGCTCAGTGAAATGAGGAGAATTATGTGGAAGTAATTTCATATTTATTTCATGCATATTTTATTTTTAATTAATTAAATAGTGTTTTCAATCATTCAATTCTCCATGCATGTATACAACTCACCATGACATGAGACCATAGGGCTTTTGAAGCCTCCGATCTTGGGAACATTCCCTGAATTTTTCAAGATTAGAGGCCATCTCTGTGAAAAGTTATTGAATTTTCAATTTCATGTCAACGTTTTAGGTATTTTAATTCCAATAATTAGCATGTTGTAAAATAAATTCTAGGAAAATTTGGTGATGTTTCTTATGACCAGAGGACCCTACGAAAAATATATTTTGAGTTAATTCATTCATAATAACCTTAATAGGCCTAAACCCCTAAAATTGAATTTGATTTAATTAGAGTTAACCACAAATCAAATTGACTTGAAACAATTATCCACTGATCTTTAGGATCAGAGAGACCTCACATAAAAATTTGAAATCAATTGGACTTGATTAACCCTACCAAATGGGTTGATTAAGCCTCATAAGCAAAATGGAACTTTAAAAATTCATAACTCCAAAAATACTTTTCAAAAATTCACAAAAATGATTTGGGAGCTTCTCTGATATTAGGGGAGCTTGGGAAAATTAAAATTGGAATTTTCTAAAAAAAGTTGATTTTTCACAATATTTTAATATTTTCATAATTAAAAAATAATAAAAATCACAAAAATATTAAAAATCAAAAAATGTCAAATTTTGACTCTTAATCACTTAGGAACAAACCAAATATTTTTTCCTAAGTCCCTAGGATAAGATATTGAATTTTAAAGGCTTAATGTATTTTTTAACATTAAAAAATGAATTTTCAACCCTCTTCACTAAAATAATTCTAATAATCAAAGAAAAATCATAAAATTATAAAATTTTTTTCTCTAGACTCCTTGAGGTCAGAGGAATTTAATAAAAATATAAATTCTATTTTTATACTTTTATTTTATTTTAAAATTAATTAATACTCTAAAATTTAAAATAATTATAATAAATAAAATATAATTCAAAAAATCACAAAAATTGGTCCAAGTGGTCCTCTGGTCATTAGAAATATCCCATAATTTTCTTAAAGACAAAAACCTTTCCTTGATCATATTGTTGAATTTTCTTTTAAAACCCCTATTTTCTACTAAAAATAATTATATAAATAAATTAAACTCAAAAAAATCATATTTTCTCCTCTAATGTCTTAACTGACATGTGAGTGAGGTGACATAAAAATTCCAAATTCATTTGAGCTCAATTTAGTGAGTTATGAAATAAATAAGCTTAAAAGGGCATAAAGGTAATTAAAAATTTTAACCCTTAACTAAAGCTTTAGGTTTAATCAAAATGGGGGGTAAAATATTTGATTTTAACTTTCTCTTGGATGATTGAAACTTAGAGAAATTTAAGGGTTAGAAACCCATTAAACACTTTGAAGATATCAAAAATGAAACTTAAATTAATTAAATAATTTAAATTTTGGAAAGAATATAATTAAATTTGGATCATTAAAATAGGGATATTATTAAGAGTACATTTATTCTCTAATTTAAAAATCCCTAAATAAGTCACTTTAACAATATTTAATTCTTAATTAAAAAATTAAAATAATAATCTAAATTAATAATTAAAACTAAAATTAAAACAAATTAAATTAAAATCAAATTTAAAATTAAAGTTAAACTAAAACTAACAATTAAAATTAAAATTAAAATCAAAATTTAAATCAAATTAAATCCAATTAAGTTAAAATTAAATTAAATTAAAATTAAATTAAATTAAAATTAAAATTAAATTAAATTAAAATTAAAATTAAATTAAATCAAATCAAAAATTAAATTAAATTAGATTAAATTAAATTAAATTAAATTAAATAAAAATTAAATTAAATCAAAATTAAATTGAATTAAAAGTTAAAATTAAAATTAAATTAAATTAAATTTAAAATTAAATTAAAATTAAATAAAATTAAATAAAATAAAATTAAATTAAAATCAAACTGAATTAAAATCATTTAACCACAAACCTAAATGAAATCATTAAGAATTAAATCTAAAATAATTTGAACACTATTCCAAACTTAAAGTTATTAATTAAAACCTCATAATCAAATTAAAACACTTTAGATCATAAACTCAAACTTTAAATTAAGAATGATTAAAATTCTCAACAAACTAACTTGCTCTTAAAGGCTTAAATTATTATAACTCTAAAATAGAGTATTAAGTGAGATGTCACCTCATTCATCAAGTAATCAAATACCTAAGTTCACTAAGCAAGAGACAAAGTTTAACTAAACTCCTGGATGATTAATTCATATGTGCAACTAAATTTACTTGGACTCAAAATAATCCCAGAAGTATTGAAAAGATGTTTAGGACTCGTCTTAAGCACTTCCTCAATATGACGGGATGTTTTAGAAGAACAACTGAATCTAATTGTTCTTTAATGAAGAAAATCATCCTTGAACCAAACTAAGAACCTAGACGTCATAGGAGATGACTAGTTATAGGATTAGGAATTTGGTAGACAACCAAAACCCTTCCCTTAGCTTTACCAGGTATCACGTTGAAATATTTAAATGCCTTAACATGTGTTTAAGTGCAGCTTGGGATGACGGAAAGACCCTCCAGGTACGCTTTTATTTTATGGCAATTTACTTTATCGCAATTTACTTACATGCACTGTACCTTATTTTTCTTGCATGATAAATAAGACTGTTGCATGAAAACTAAAACCTTTAGGATAGTCTCTGAACTGAAAGCAAAACTAAATTAAAAGTCATTGCAAGATAAAATTCACCGCTACAACATTCCAAAATATAAAATAACTCAAAATTTAATCACAAACAGATCAACAAAATTACAATTACAACTAAATTAAAATGTCTCGTTGAATGATCGCGAATACCTCGGATGATGTAACCCACGTGTTGCTAACGGGATTTCCCATGGTCTAAATGAAAGTGTGGAACTCATTCAGTTGAGTTTAGCAAATTCATCTGGACTAAGTGAATTCGATGAAAATAACTGTGCCGGGTTGATGGAACCGTGGGATCTTAATCGGTTCTGTTTAAATAACTTTACGATTTGTTTTAATTAAAATATTAAAAACACTTGGATTTTAAGATTTTCTCTAAACCAAAACACTTCTCTTATCTCCTGATTTATGACTTCTAAAACTAAGCCGCTGCAACAACAAGGAGCTCGGAGCATGGTGGGCAGCTCGGCCATCGTCATTAGCAAAACTCGGATC
The DNA here is from genome assembly GCA_022702705.1 of Papilionanthe hookeriana x Papilionanthe teres. NCBI lineage: Eukaryota > Viridiplantae > Streptophyta > Magnoliopsida > Asparagales > Orchidaceae > Papilionanthe > Papilionanthe hookeriana x Papilionanthe teres. Next base: position 21,922 of record CM040438.1, read on the forward strand.
TACTTCAGCAAAACTTTCTTAGTTTTAAATAACCAAGCCATAGGACTTCGAGGTAGTTTTCCTAGTGCAACAAAAATCCTCAACTCTTTGTTAGGCATTTGCATGATCACGTTATGTAAATTAAGCCCTAACCGGTCTTAGGACTCCGAGGTGGTCGTTTGGTACGACATAAACCCTCACATCTTCGAGGCTATTTGTGTGATTATATCATACAAATATAAGACCTAAATAAATAAAATTGGTAGGATTGCAATATTAAATAAACTCCCAAATTGAAACCAAACAATAGGATAGTTTGAGAAGTTGTCAAGATTCTTCTTGGATCCTCAGCTTCTCCTACTTCTCTTTTTGTGGACTCTTAAAATAAACTGTTCCAAATTTGATCCATTCCCTATTGAAATTTCGAAAACTCAAATCCTTTGAAAACCTTAAACTTTGAAATTCTTCAGAGCAAAACCACTAATCATTATCGAGAGTTTTCTTAAGTGTCTTCGGACATTTAAGATGTAATTAACCATAGGGGCTTGCCCTTATAGGGAACTTTAAGAACCCAGGTAATATAAACCCTGTTTAATTTCTTTATATTAAACGGGGAATTTGTCGGCTTATAAAGTTGGTTCGCGGACCAAACGGATGTCACGAAATCTTCTAGTTTATTTAATCGAGCCCCATCATCGAGCGGTGTGCTATTCTTCGGGATAGATACGGGGTTTGTGATGCGGTGCTCGTTTATATAAACTATTTGGGATGTGAGATCGGTTTGATTTCATATCTTAAAATTTTCAAATTTAAAATTATTTTCAAAATCAAATACTACTATCTAAATTATATATATTTAAATTAAATTTAAAATCTAAAATTAGCCGACAATTTCTGTAGGCGGCCCTTTTTTTAAAATACAACACACAACCTAAAAATAAGCCGTACAATTTCTGGCGACTCCGCTGGGGAACAGTTCCTCTCTCCATTTTGATCAGATGGTTTTGGTTTCATAAATCGGTAGTGAGTCCATACCCCTAGTGGACCAAATTACCATTCTTTCCGTTGGCATACCTCGCTCATTTCTCTCTTGCGTGAGTGTAGTCAACTCCTTTGGATTCTGGAGCCACTGTTTAGACACCCCTAAACAGAGAGGTTCTGGAATCCTCCCACCTCCCCAAAGAGGAGAGGTGGACCCCCAATAGGTGTGTTAGAATAGGAGCGATCTATTGATATGATTTCAAGGTGAATTCAACCTCTTCTAAATCTCGGATTGGATCTGATTCTTCATTCCTCTTTAGGTTTGACTTGTTGCAAACAGGTCAAACTGAAACTTCACTCTAACAACCTTTCAATAAACCATAAATATAATAAAATTTTGTCAAAATTTCAAACGAAAATAAAGCTTCTCAAGACACAAAAAGTATACAACAATAATAATAAAAAAAAAGAAACACAAAAAAATTCACATGCTTAAAGGATGCCCAATACAAAGCAAGTTAACTTGAGTACTTTCGTTGAAACTGCAAAGTAAGGGACGTCACTGACTTCCAGAAATTCTTCCAATGACAGGAGACAATGTCTTCACCCAAGCTGGTCTTTTCTTTCGCCTCTGGAGTGGAGTTTGTCGTCAATAGGGAGGAACTGCTCGACTAGCGAGTCATCAAGTTTGGACAAGGATTCGACAGTGTTGAAACTAAGTTTGGGAATTTGTTTGTTGAAATGATAAAACCCGAAATGAGAAAGTCCATTGAGCCTATTGTAAATTTTAACTAAAAAATTGTTGATAAGCCCCCTATGCCAAAGAAGGAGTGGATTGAAAAAGACTCTTCTATTGTTGTGAAGTATGCCGCTAGAAGTGCTGGGACTTCTCTGAGGACTGCTTCAGCTCCTACTATTAGAGCCACCATCACCACACCAATTGTTTTGTTAGACAAAGGAAAAGAGATTTTACATAAGGAAGAGTCGGTCGACGCTTACACCCTACCTTTCCGGACTCGAAATTGGGTCCAATTCAAAGACTGCGCAACTAATGAAAGCACAAAAAAGGAAGCACAACCGGAAAAGTCTAAACGTCGACCAACCACGACAGCCCCGCCTGCCACAATGCCGCCAGCTGAGTCAGCAGCCATCTCAGCAGAAACCACACGGACCGACACGCAGCCTGAAGGAGCTTTTGAGTAAGGAATATCCCTTTAAGGATGGAGCAGTGGCTAAAATGTTCTGCAGCTTGAGTAAGATGGTTGATTTTGAATTGCCAGAGCCGAAAAAGCTAGAAGAGATCGGCGAGAAGGATCACCCGATGTACTGCCCTTACCACCGGATGATTGGACACAAGATAGAAGACTGCTTCACTTTCAAGGATTGGCTCAAAAAGAATTTTGAAAGTGGAAACATAGCAATCCCGAAAGAATATTTAAAAGAACCTGAAAAAGGTTCAGTGAATATGATTTCAGATGTTTCGCTAGGCTTCTATACAATGACGCCAATGCTCGAGGGGATAAGTGATGTTCCTCAAAAGTCCCCGATTGACCTAAAAATTCTCAAAGAAAGTTCGATTGAGTCCGCCATAGAGAAGCTCCAAGTTGACATTGCACAACTATTTGAAGACCAGAAAGAAGATGTCGAAAATTGAGATTACAGCCTACCATATTACATGGAAGGTAGTTTTGTAGAAATCAACGTCATCGAGACGGAGGCCACACCATCCTTATGCGATGCTCCTTTACCCACTAAGGAGAACACCGCAGATGAGTTTCAAATGGCCATTCAACAGCGGTATGAGCAGATAGGTCAAATGAAGAAATAACTGGAGGAAATAATGATCATCATGGATACAATTCAAGGGCAGTCGCAGTCGTTACCAATAGCAACTTTGGAGGCAAACCAACCAGAAATTGTTCACGTTGCGGATGAAAGAAAAGAGTTCACCTCTGACAAACAACCGAAGAAGAATATAGTTCTGGGTTCGATGCTGGAGAGTGACATTAAACAGATAGTAGAACAACATGTGAGAGAAGCCCTGGTCCAATCAAAAATGAGACCTTACCTAGAAGAGTTTGATACCGTTCAGTACCCCAGAGGTTTCGTATCACCGTTGTTCAAAACTTTTGATGAAACTGGAAATCCCCGACAGCATCTTGCACACTTCCGAGAAAGCTGCTGTAACGCGGGGAGTAGCGAAGCACTTTTGTTCCGCCAATTTGTGAATAGCCTCACTGGAGCTGCCTTTGATTGGTATGCAGAGTTACCAAATGGTTCGCTAAGAACATTTACAGAAATGGAAAATCTTTTGTCGAAACGGCTTGCGGAGCTCGACACCACATCACGAGTTGGTGATTTTGTGGTATAGAAACATAAACCGAGATGAAACCTTGGTGGAATACATCCTGCGTTGGAGAAACCTCAGCATGAGATGCAAGCTACAGTTGCAAGAGCGACACGCAGTTGAAATTCTTCTAAAGAGCATTCACGGTCCAGTTGGTCTCTTGCTCAAGGGATTCACAATCAAGACTTTCAAGAAGTTACTTAATAAAGCCGGAAGACTTCAAGACGAAGCTAAACAACTTGGTTTTCTTGAAAAAACCAACGAGCTAAAGCCAACGAAGATATTCGAGAAGGAATCTGAGACAGTTGCTGTGGTTAATAAGGGAAAGCGACAATTGCAAGTACAGGCCGAACAACATCAGCGGACCTTCCAACGTCCCAGGTAGAGCGCTCAACAATCCTTTCAACAAAGACTCTACCAGGCAAATGAAAGACAAGTTCCAACAATGGTTGCTCGAACAAACAAGGTGTACTCTTTTAAAGACTAAGCAACAAGAAAGATGTTCCGCAATCTAATCAAGAACCCTGAATTCCGGTTACCTATGCCAAAAAGACCGGATGAAATTAACAAGAAAGGACATCCAAGATACTGTCCGTACCACAGGTTCGTTGGACACACCATAGAAGAGTGTTGCAATTTCAAAGACTGGCTCGAAGAAAATTTTAAGAGTGGGAATGTAACAATCTCGGAAGAATATTTGAAAAGAACCTGAAAAAGGTTCTATTAATATGATTTCGGTCGATCTGTTTGTTCTAGCTGACTGCTACGTAATTGGCAAAAAAGAAGACATTTCTTGACTACCATTGTACTACATCTACCAATGTAAAGGAAAATTTGTAGGATTGATGTATATCTGTCACATCCCTCCCATTGTTATGAATGAAAATGAACGGAAAAAGTTTTTTTTTTGTTTAGAATTGTTCGATATTTGGAATGCTCAAACTTGAATATTTTGATAAGACAATAACTTCAGGAAAGAATGAAATTTATGCCCTAATGACTAGGTCGTTCACTTGAAGGAATTCGGACTGGGTCCTAAGTAGATTTTGAAATGAAGCAAGTGTGGTTGAAATACGAGTAATTGGTCCGGGATATCAAGGGTCTTTTAATTTTCTTCCATGTGACTGGGTTTAGACTTTTGGATGAGTTATAATATCCCAGGATTCATATTAAGGAACATTTCAGATTTATTAATTAGGGGAGTTTCGACATTCAAAATCTTTAACAGAAATATGTCTTACCAGATACAGTAATTCTCAGAAAACAAAAAGAGCAAAAAAAAGAAGGAAAATGTTTCTTCGTGAAGATCCAACTGAGGAGAAGCTTGAGGTGAGCACAAAATCAAAAATTGGTGTCCCAATCTAGACATTCAAAATCTTTAACATGTGCTCCACTAGATATAGTAATCCTCAATAGAAAAAAAAAGAAGAAAAGAGAAAAGCTCAAAGAAAAAAAGAAAAGGAAATAAAAGGCTCCCAGAGAAGAAGCTTGAGGCAAACATATAATCAAAAATTGGTGTCTTAATCCCCCCTAATTAATAAAACTTGAAAGGCTACCTTAAGAAGTTTCCTCTGATATTATGCTTCGAAGAGAGTCAAGTGATTTTATGTCTTTTGGTCGGTCATTAATTGACTCAGAAATATCTTTGGACAATGAAAAATATTTTGGTCACATGAGCATAAATTTTGAATCTACTTAGGCCCAGAAAGAAAGAATTGTAGTAGAGGATCTTGTTATTAGCAATTGATGGAATTCAATCCTGAAGTCATATCATTCAATACCCAACAAATACAACTCCAACATCAATTTGAAGAACGCCATAGCGACTTCTTAAAGACAACTTGTATAATCCTTACAAACCAGTTGCGACAGAGCTACAAACTTACAACATTTCTAGCTATGGTGTCTGTAGAAATAACACATCTTTGTAGGTACTTGAAAGGATATAATTCCAATAGTACCTCGAAGAGTAGGTCATTTTCTACATGTCTTCGGTCAGTGAACGATATCTCAAGGAGAACTGTGCATCGTGATGTTTCAAAGACAACCTCGTTCTATGAAGCACAGATGTCGCACTTGCTTATGACTGGGTCCAAACCCTAACAAAAAAAAAATGAAATGATGAAAATGAAAAATCATGAAACATAAATGAATAAAATAAAAATTCACAAAAAAAACCCATAATAAATTCCCCAACGATGACAACAAATAATAAAAAAATGAAAACTTAAAAAAAAAATCGTATAAGATAACGAAACAAACCTTAAGTCAAAACGAAACTTTAAATCAAAATGAAATCTGAAATCAAATTGAAATCTAAATCAAAACAAACTTAAATCATTGAAACAAAAAAAGAAGAATCTCAATATTAAAAATAAACCTCAAATCTGAATCTCCAATCTGTACTTTCAAATCCAATCTCAATTTGAACCTCAAATTAAATCCCAATCAAAGTCAAATTCAAACTTCCAAATATAAAATCAAATCCCTTCAATTCTCTCCCTTGTCTGAGATAGGAGCAGTCGATTCCATTGACACGGAGCCACGAGGTTTTTGATTTGGTTCTGATGGCGAGGAATCGTATCCGATCCGAAACGAGTAACTTTTCGATCAACTCTTTTGAATGGGATATGTGACATCCTCATATTCCCTCCTAATCTGTTTCTTTCCACAAAAATCTTTTACAACTTTCATGAAATTCTCAAACACCAAAATTCTACACTTCGCAAATCAACACTACCAATCTTTGCAAATCAATCGTGAAATCGAAAATCAAACTTTAGAGGTTAAGGATTTTACATCCGACACCGCATTGCTTTAGGTTCTTTCCCTATCGCAATGGTTCAAATCAAAAATCAAATTTTAGAGGTTGCGGATTTTACATCCGATACCGCATTGCTTTAGGTTCTTTCCCTATCGCAATGGTTCAAATCAAAATCAAATTTTAGAGGTTGAGGATTTTACATCCGATATCGCATTGCTTTAGGTTCTTTCCCTATCGCAATGGTTCAAATCAAAAATCAAATTTTAGAGGTTGAGGATTTTACATCCGATACCGCATTACTTTAGGATCTTTCCCTATCGCAATGATTCAAATCAAAAATCAAATTTTAGAAGTTGAGGATTTTACATCCGATACTGCATTGCTTTAGGTTCTTTCCCTATCGCAATGGTTCAAATCAAAATCAAATTTTAGAGGTTGAGGATTTTACATCCGATACTGCATTGCTTTAGGTTCTTTCCCTATCACAATGGTTCAAATCAAAATCAAATTTTAGAGGTGGAGGATTTTACATCCCGATACCGCATTGCTTTAGGTTCTTTCCCTATCGCAACGGTTCAAATCAAAATCAAATTTTAGAGGTTGAGGATTTTACATCCGATACCGCATTGCTTTAGGTTCTTTCCCTATCGCAATGGTTCAAATCAAAAATCAAATTTTAGAGGTTGAGGATTTTACATCCGATACCGCATCGCTTTAGGTTCTTTCCCTATCATGATGGTTCAAATCGAATATCAAATTTTAGAGTTTGAGGATTTTACATCCGATACCGCATTGCTTTAGGTTCTTTCCCTATCGCAATGTTTCAAATTCGAATTTCAAATTTCGGAGGTTGAAGATCCCGGCATCCGATACCGCATTGCTTTACAATGGTTCTGTTAAATTTTACGAGGTTGAGGATCACGACATCCGACACCGCATTGCTTTAAGATCCTTTCCTATCGCGATGGTTCGAGTCAAAGTTCTCATCGTAGAACATCGATTCTCGAGCTGGAGCTAAACTTCCGAGTTATCATTTCGATTCGGAGGTTGGAGCGAGCTTCCATCTCTCATTCGAATTAGATCGATTCATCTAACCAAATTGAAACTTTTCTCGCGAACTTTCGCGGAATGGAATTATTTGAAAACCTCGAATTCGGATTCAAAATCAACATTTTCAACTTAAATGAAATCACACATTAACTAAACCAAAATTCCAAACTTGAATTCAAAACAAAATTTCAAACTTCAAATTTCAAACTCCGAATCTTCAACTCGATTCTTGAAATTTTCAATCTTAAGCTCTAAATCAAATCGGATTGTGTCCCCCTTTGTAATGTGGAATTTTAAATTCTTTTGCTTCATTTTGAAGGATTTCACATTTCCTCCCAGCCGAGAGTCCGATATTCTTCCATAGTGAAACTCCACCAGATACTCCCGTGCGGAAACTTTCTTCGCTCCCTCCGTTTATTCGAGAGAGTTGTATTTGACGTATGTGTTGGTTCGGTTGATCTCTTCGGTCAACGCAATACGTGCGGTGTGCTCCTTCAGCACACCACACCTATTGGGGGTCCATTTGTTGACCTCATTTTTGGTGAGGTCTTTTCTCTCCTTAGTACTTAGGATCTAGCCTTAGGTTTTCCCTTTGACTATCCTAGAGTATTAGAGATGGCACCCACCATTTAGAAATTTAAACACCTCTTAACTCCCTGCAAACCCCACATGCCTGATTGTAAACCCCTAATTCACTTGGAGGGTTAAGATCAAATGTGGAGGTTTAAAGGATGAGTTCCCTACAGGACTCTTTGGCCTTAGGACTACCTGCAGGTGGCACAGTGCAGTGAGGGTTGACTCGCACACATTACACTTTCACACACATTCCAAATCCTAAAACTATTTATGCCTAGCTTGACTTCCTGACTCATGTAGGTAATTCATATGGATGGCCCTTAACCCCTAGGCCCTTGGCTAAGAGGGTTAGGAACAACATAGTGAATGCCTCAAATGAGTCATCTCATGGCTCTTATAAACTTGATATGGCTTCATGACTCAACCAAAGTGATTCCATTCTACTCAAATTTGATCAATCTTCATTTTTCCAAAATTTCAATTTTTGACCCCCGGGGCCCTACACCCACTAAACCTACAAAATGCCCTTGATACTACACAAAATTTGCGAAATCACCTAAATTACCCAAAATTTCTCAAAATCAATCCTAAACATTTCCCCCCACTCAAATTGATCATCCATTGCCAAATATACCAAAATTTCCAAAAATACCCCCCAATACCCTCCAAATACCCGAAATGCCCTTCTTAGCCAAAAATTCCATAAATTCCGAAAATTCCCAAAAAATTCCAGAAAATCCCAAATACTCCCAATTTCATTTTGTTCAACTACTCTATGGGCCAATTTTGTCAATTTAACCCACGTTTACCAAAACCCCCAATTTGACCCATTCTTAACCCAAGTAGACCCAATGTCCCACTAAACCAACCCAATTGACCTCAATTTTGGTCCAATTCAATTCTAAGCTTCAATTCAATATCCCTAATGTCAATTTAGACCAAATCCAAGCCCAATTTGATTGACATTGGGATCCAATTTCAATTTGAAGCCTAAATCCCATAAATTGGCCTAAACACAAACCTAACCCAAATAGGCTCAAATCCCAAAATCAAAGCCCAACCAAAGTTGAAAACTCTTTATAACACTCCCCTAAACATTTCTCAACATTAATTTTACATCAAATCCAACCTTAAACCAAAATTAACCCAAGATAGCCAAAGTTAGCCCAATTTGACCCACCTTGGCCCCATTACCAAAAAGGCCCGAATTAAACCTATTTCAATTCCAAATGACACCAAACCTTCTCCAAATCACTCATGCCACACTCCTAAACTAAACCCGACATTTTTTAGCCCAATATTTCACAAAATCTCCATCCACCAATTTGTTTTCAAACTTAAAAGCCCACTTCCATAAAGCCTTTAAAAGCCACTTCCATCAAATTCAAAAGCCCAAAATCCATCCCCAAGCCCACATGAAACATTTTCTTCATCATTCCTTTGATAATCCTATTTGACCAAAGTCTTAAACCATCATGAAATCAACCCATTTGTAGCATCATGACAAATCCCATCAAAGGAATCCAAAGTTTTCAAAATTCCAAATAACCCTTTTCCATGCAAGTGAGCCAACCTTTTCCCAAGCCATAGAGCAAGCTAAATGAAGCCATGGAGCCATGCATAAGCCATATGTAAGCCATAGGGAGCCCTTTCAGCCTCACCATGCCACTTATGGCAAGAAGAGGAGCCTTTCCTAAGCCTTCACTAAACCTTTTTTAACCCCATCAATGATACACTTTAACCAAAATTGGCCACCTCACCTTGGATGGGGACTTCACCACACATGTGAGGCTGACCCAAATCATCTCACATCAGCCCAAATCATGCCTTGGTGAGTGAACCAAGCCAAAACCATGAATTGACCCAAATTGAACCAAAAATGCTCCTTACACCCATGCCATTTAAATCCTTAACTTTACACATGGCAATCCCAAATTGATAGCACCAAAATCAAACTCGACCTCCCCTCCACCTAACACATATTTTGAACCCACTAATCAACCCCCATGGCAACCCAAAGCTCCACCATAACCTTCCTTATTTAAACCCAACCTCCATGGCTAAGAGGAGGAGATGCAAATATTACCTTGGGGAAACTCTGCCAAATTGTTCCCAAAGCTTCTCCAAGCACTCCTAAGCTCAATCCAACCATTTCCAATTGAGGCCTCACCTCTTGGACAAAGGTATCAAATTTTTTCTCCTCTAACAGAGCATGTTTTAATGTTCTGTAATTATTCACATGCTTTAAGTATATCATCACCATATAGATGTGTTCTACTCGATTAGACGATCATTTTAAAAAAGAATTCAATCAATTTCGTTGAGAATCAAGGGAGATATCAAGGTTTGAAGTTGGACGGTTTTGAGTGAATAGAACAAGGAAAGAGGAGCGACGGCTCGTCCGATCCGGCATGTATCCAACGGCGACGGCGATGGAGTTGGACGGCGGCTTCATCCGTGAACGAGCGACCACGCCGGCCCAGTAGCAGCGCGACACGTGTCATTTGAGCGGGAAATGGATTTTTCTTGATTTATTTTTGAACCTAAACTTCAAAAACTCATAACTTTTCATAGAAAACTCAAAAAAATAAAATAAAAATACCCTCTTGCTCACTGAAACGAGGAGAATAATGTGGAAGTAATTTCATATTTATTTCATGGATATTTTATTTTTAATTAATTAAATAGTGTTTTCAATCATTCAATTCTCCATGCATGTATACAACTCACCATTAAATGAGACCATAGGGCTTTTGAAGCCTCCGATCTTGGGAACATTCCCTGAATTTTTCAATATCAGAAGCCATCTCTGTGAAAAGTTATTGAATTTTCAATTTCATGTCACTGTTTTAGGTATTTTAATTCCAATAATTAGCATGTTGTAAAATAAATTCTAGGAAAATTTGGTGAACTTTCTTATGACCAGAGGACCCTATGAAAAATATATTTTGAGTTATTTCATTCATAATAACGTTAATTGGCCTAAACACCTAAAATTGAATTTTATTTAATTAGGGTTAACCACACATCAAATTGACTTGAAAACAATTCTCCACTGATCTTTAGGATCAGAGAGACCTCACATAAAAATTTGAAATCAATAGGACTTGATTAACCCTACCAAATGGGTTGATTAAGCCTCATAAGCAAAATGGAACTTTAAAAATTCATAACTCCAAAATTACTTTTCAAAAATTCACAAAAATGGTTTTGGAGCTTTTCTGATATCAGGGGAGCTTGGGAAAATTAAAAATGGAATTTTCTAAAAAAGTTGATTTTTCACAATATTTTAATATTTTAATAATTAAAAAATAATAAAAATCACAAAAATATTAAAAATCATAAACATTTTGACTCTTAATCACTTAGAAACAAACCAAATATTTTTCCTAAGTCCCTAGGATAAGATATTGAATTTTAAAGGCTTAATGTAATTTTTAATATTAAAAAATGACTTTTCAACCTTCTTCACTAAAATAATTCTAATAAATCGAGAAAATCAGAAAATTATAAAATTTGTTTCTCTAGACTCCTTGAGGTCAGAGGAATTTATTAAAAATATAAATTCTATTTTTCAACTTTTATTTTATTTTAAAATTAATTAATACTCTAAAATTTAAAATAATTATAATAAATAAAGTATAATTCAAAAAACCACAAAAATTGGTCCAAGTGGTCCTCTGGTCATTAGGAACATCCCATAATTTTCTTAAAAACAGAAACCTTTCCTTGGTCATATTGTTGAATTTTCTTTTAAAACCCTATTTTTTACTAAAAATAATTATATAAATAAATTAAATTCGGAAAAATCATATTTTCTCCTCTAATGTCTTAACTGACATGTGAGTGAGGTGACATAAAAAGTTCAAATTCATTTGAGCTCAATTTAGTGAGTTATGAAATAAATAAGCTTAAAAGGGCATAAAGGTAATTAAAAATTTTAACCCTTAATTAAAGCTTTAGGTTTAATCAAAATGGGGGGTAAAATATTTGATTTTAACTTTCTCTTGGATGATTGAAACTTAGAGAAATTTAAGGGGTAGAAACACTTTAAACACTTTGAAGATATCAAAAATGAAACTTTAATTAATTAAATAATTTAAATTTTGGAAAGAATATATTTAAATTTTGATCATTAAAATAGGGATATTATTAAGAGGACATTTATTCTTTAATTTAAAAATCCCTAAATAAGTCACTTTAACAATATTTAATTGTTAATTAAAAAATTAAAATAATAATCTAAACTAATAATTAAAACTAAAATTAAAACAAATTAAATTAAAATCAAATTTAAAATTAAAGTTAAAATAAAACTAACAATTAAAATTAAAATTAAAATCAAAATTTAAATCAAATTAAATCCAATTAAGTTAAAATTAAATTCAATTAAAATTAAATTAAATTAAAATTAAAACTAAATTAAATTAAAATTAAAATTAAATTAAATTAAATCAAAAATTAAATTAAATTAAATTAAATTAAATTAAATTAAATTAAATTAAAATTAAATTAAATTAAAATTAAATTGAATTAAAAATTAAAATTAAAATTAAATTAAATTAAATTTAAAATTAAATTAAAATTAAATTAAATTAAATTAAATTAAATTAAATTAAAATCAAATTGAATTAAAATCATTTAACCACAAACCTAAATGAAATCATTAAGAATTAAATCTAAAATAATTTGAACACTATTTCAAACTTAAAGTTATTATTTAAAACCTCATAATCAAATTAAAACACTTTAGATCATAAACTTAAACTTTAAATTAAGAATGATTAAAATTCTCAATAAACCAACTTGCCCTTAAAGGCTTTAATTATTATAACTCTTAAATAGAGTATTAAGTGAGATGTCACCTCATTCATCAGGTAATCAAATACCTAAGTTCACTAAGCAAGAGACAAAGTTTAACTTAACTCCTGGATGATTAATTCATATGTGCAACTAAATTTACTTGGACTCAAAATAATCCCAGAAGTATTGAAAAGATGTTTAGGACTCGTCTTAAGCACTTCCTCAATATGACGGGATGTTTTAGAAGAACAATTGAATCTAATTATTCTTTGATGAAGAAAATCATCCTTGAACCAAACTAAGAAACTAGACGTCATAGGAGATGACTAGTTATAGGATTAGGAATTTGGTAGACAACCAAAACCCTTCCCTTAGCTTTACCTAGGTATCTGTTGAAATATTTAAATGCCTTAACATGTGTTTAAGTGCAGCTTGGGATGACGGGAAGACCCTCCATGTACACTTTTATTTTATGGCAATTTACTTTATCGTAATTTACTTACATGCACTGTACTTTATTTTTCTTGCATGATAAATAAGACTGTTGCATGAAATCTAAAACCTTTAGGATAGTCCCTGAACTGAAACCAAAACTAAATTAAAAGTCATTGCAAGATAAAATTCACCGCCGCAATATTCCAAAATATAAAATAACTCAAAATTTAATCACAAACAGAACAACAAAATTACAATTACAACTAAATTAAAACGTCTCGTTGAATGATCGGGAATACCTCGGATGATGTAACCCACGTGTTGCTAATGGGATTTCCCACGGTCTAAATGAAAGTGTGGAACTCGTTCGGTTGAGTTTAGCGAAATTCATCCGGACTAAGTGAATTCGATGAAAATAACGGTGCGGGATGATGGAGCCGTGGGATCTTAATCGGTTCGTTTAAATAACTTTAAGATTTGTTTTAATTAAAATATTAAAAACACTTGGCTTTTAAGATTTTCTCTAAGCCAAAACACTTCTCTTATCTCCCGATTTATGACTTCTAAAACTAAACTAACTGCAACAACGAGGAGCTCGGAGCATGGTGGGCAGCTCGGCCATCGTCATCAGCAAAACTCAGATCTAATTCAGCAAAACATTCTTAGTTTTAAATAACCAAGCCATAGGACTGCGAGATAGTTTGCCTAGTGCAACACAAATCCTCAAATCTTTGTTAGGCATATGCAAGATCATGTTATGTAAATTAAGCCCTAACCGGTCTTAGGACTCCGAGGTGGTCGTTTGGTACTACATAAACCCTCACATCTTCGAGGCTATTTGTGTGATTATATCATACAAATATAAGACCTAAATAAATAAAATTTGCAAAATTGCAATATTAAATAAACTCCAAAATTGAGACCAAACAATAGGATAGTTTGAGAAGTTGTCAAGATTCTTCTTGGATCCTCAGCTTCTCCTACTTCTCTTTCTTTGGACTCTTAAAATAAACTGTTTCAAATTTGATCCATTCCCTATTGAAATTTCCAAAACTCAAATCCTTTGAAAACCTTAAACTTTGAAATTCTTGAGAGCAAAACCATCGATCATTATCGAGAGTTTTCTTAAGTGTCTTCGGAAATTTAAGACAGATGGCAACCATTTCGGCTTCAAGAGCATCACAAGCATCAATAGGAGAATAGAACAATAGACATTACTTGGCCCCATTTCTAAAATACCACCAATCCCGGCCTATTTGAATTTATAGCTACCATCTGTATTTGCTGATCCGAGTGGAAGGGGAGAAGACCAACCGGCCACCGAGAGAAGGTGAGGAAGAAATTCGGGAACCAACTTGGTAGATATCTCCCCGAATTTGTGGTATTTGGTAGGTTTACGAAATTATTAAAATAGGGATATTATTAGGAAGAGATTTATTCTTTAATTTAAAAAATCCCTAAATTAATCATTTCATTAGTGTTTAATTCTTAATTAAAATGATAATTCAAATTTAAAATATTAAAAGACTTAATCATTAAACTAAAATTAAATTATTGAACTCTTTTAAAATTTTAATTAAAATTAAAATGAATAAAATTAAATTAAATTAAAAATTAAATTAAATCAAATTAAATCAAATTAAAAATTAAATTAAATTAAAAATTAAATTAAATTAAATTAAATTAAATTAAAAATTAAATTAAATTAAATAAATTAAATTAAATTAAATTAAATTAAATCAAATTAAATAAAAAATTAATTAAATTAAATCAAATTAATTTAATGTAACATCAAATCAAACTAAATTGAATTAAATTGAATTGAATTAAATTAAATTAAATTAAATTGAATTAAGTTGAATTAAATAACATCACCTAAGACATAAAGAAATAAGCCCAAAATAACTTGAACACTATTCCAAATTTAAACCCTTCAATTGAAATTAAGCTTAAATCACAAACTATTTGAACACCAATTTACCCTCAAAAGCTTTAGTTATCATAACTCCTAAACAGTAATATTAAATGAAATGTTACTTCACTTATAGGACATTCAAATATCCTAGTTCACCGAGCAAGTTAACAAAACTTGAAAACCTCGGACGATCGATTCATTTACATAATTAAATTCATTTGGACTTAAAATAATCCTAGAAATATTGAAAAGATGTTTAAGATTCTTCTTAAGCACTTCCTCAATATGATAGGATATTTATAAGAACAATTGAACTTAGTTGTTCTTCGATGAAGAAAATCGTCTTCAAACCAAAAACACAAGGAACCTAGACGTCATAGGAAATGACTAGCTATAGGATTAGAATTTGGTAGAAAACCATAACCCTTACCTTAGCTTTACCTAGGAACTCGCTTAAATATTCTAACCGTATTTTAAGTGCAGCTTGGGATGACGGGAAGACCCTCCAGTGTACGCTTTTATTTTATTGCGATTTACTTTACGGTAATTTATTTAATCGCATCGTACTTATTTTTCTTGCATGATAAACAACGATTGCATGAAAACCTACACCTTTAGGACAGAGACCAAAGCCGAAACCCATAACTAAATTAAAAGACACTACAAGATAAAATTCACCTCCACAACATTTCAAAATATAAGACAACTCAAAATTTAATCACAAACAGTAACACAAAACTACAATTACAACCGAATTAAAACGTCCCGTTGGATGATCGGGAATACCTCGGATGATGTAACCTACGTGTTGCTAACGGGATTTCCCACGGTCTAAATGAAAGTGTGGAACTCATTCAGTTGAGTTTAGCAAATTCATCCGGACTAAGTGAATCCGATAAAAATAATGATGCCGGAAGGATGGAACCGTGGGATCTTAACCGGTGTTGTTATAATCAACTTTAAGATTTGTTTTAATTAAAACACAAAAAACACTTGGAAATTAAGACTTCTCTAAACCAAAACACTTTTCTCATCCCCTGATTTATGACTTCTAAAACTAAACCTCTGCAACAACAAGGAGCTCGGAGCATGGTGGGCAGCACGACCATCGTCGTCAAGAAACTTGAACCTACTTCAACGAAACTTTCCTAGAATTAAACAATAAAGCCATAGGACTTCGAGGTAGTTCGCCTAGTGCAACATAAATCCTCAACTCTTCGTTAGGCATTTGCATTGCAAATTAAGCCCTAACCGGTCTTAGGATTCCGAGGTAGTCGTCCGATACGACATAAACCCTCATATCTTCCAGTGCTATTTGTATGATTCTATCATATAAATATAAGCCCTAATTAATTAAAATTGGCAAGATTAAAACTTTAAATAAACATTAGGACTTTCCTAAATCCAAGCCAAACAATAGGATAGTCGGGAGATTATCGAAGTTCACTTCGAATCCGTAATTTCTCCTACTTTTCTTCCTTTGAATTCCCAAAATAAAATGTTCCAAACTCGATCCATTCCCTATCGAGATTCAAAAATTCAATTCTTCGAAAACTTAAACTTTGAAATTCTTGAGAGCAGTAATTATTGATTATTATCGAGAGTTTTCTTAGGTGATTCCCGTCACTTAAGATGTAATTAACTATAGGGCTTGCCCTTATAGGAATTTTAAAGAACCCGAGTAATATAAACCCCGTTTAATGTTTTCATATTAAGCGGGGAATTTATTTCGGCTTATAAAATTGGTTCGCTGGACCAAACGGATGTCACAAATCTTCTAGTTTATTTAACCGAGCCCCACCATCAAGCCGGTGTGTTTATCCTTAGGGATAGATACACGGTTTAGTGATGCGGTGCTCGTTTATATAAACTATTTGGGATGTGAGATCGGTTTGATTTCATATCTTAAAATCTTCAAATCTAAAATTATTTTCAAAATCAAATACTACTTTCTAAATTATATCTATATTTAAATTAAATTTAAAATTCGCCGACAACTTCTGTAGGCGACCCCTCTTTTCAAAAATACAACACTCAACCTAAAAATATGCCGACATGCTTGATCAGAAAGAATTACTGCATCATCATTATTATCCAATGTAGGAAACATATCTGTCGGATCTAATGGTTTCCAAGGCAATAGCACTTTTTCCCAAGCTTTGTAGGAAACTTGGTACTGACTACATAAAGCAAATATAGTCGATGGGTGTCCAAGTCCATGAATTGACCCATGCACAATTAATCCTAATTTAGACTTCACAATAATAGATCCAACATCAATAGGCAATCCAGATTGAATACAGTAATTTAAGATTGCGCATTCCTTCGAAACTTTGTTTACCCTCATAGTGGGTAATAATTTTGATGAAATAAAGAAATGCCAATGCTTTGAGACGGGGTTAAGAAGTGACGCAGAAAAACTAACGTACCCGTCTTCATGTAATTCCCAATCATCAGGTTCGTCGGTCAGATATCTGTAGATCTCATTCATGTTGTATCTTGTAGGAACAAAATTTGAATAGTGGCAAACAGGGGTATTCTCAATCGAGTATAATTCATTTATCCGAGAAGGAGTGAAAGTTACCCATCTGCCTCTTACATAAACACTTCCATTATGGATCACATGCAGATTATAGTAGAATTCCTTGACTACTGGAATGACTACAGCAGATGTGGTATAGCAGAATACCTCCCAACGTCGCTGAACAATTATTTCTTCCATTGTCGTTGTTGAATTCTCTGTTCCTCTGTTTATGAATCCTCTTCCCTTAATCAGTCGTTTCTTCATCAAAACCTTGTTGAATAGTCGTTGAGCCTCAGAACTGACGAACTTTCGTCGGTTAAAAACTCCAGATTTTGTGGTTTCAAGTAGTTTGGAGGCCATAATAAATTGTTTTGGAGGGACTGTAGTCATTTCTAAGGAAGAAGATAGTATAAAAATGAAGTTTTAAATGTTTTATATAGAGAAATGCCCTTAAAAACATCCAAAACCGCAAAATAACTCACAAAAACCACTTTTGAACTATCTCGCCGTCGGCGGTAATGATCTCGCCGTTGGCGGGATAGTTAATTAATTTAAACTGAAATTGGGCGCGTCGATCTCGCTGTCGGTGGGATCGATCTCGCCGTCGGCTAGATTAGGTAAATTGCTCAATTTTTCGCTCCGGTCCGAATATTTTCTGATTTCTTCGTATAGATTCAAATTTGTGATGATTCTAAAAAGTAAAATGAGTAGAATTCATTCTATATTTTAATTTTTTAATAACTTTAATAAATAGATCATAATTAATAACTACTATGGGTTGCCTCCCATAAAGCGCTTGGTTTAACGTCGTCAGCCCGACCTAATTTAGTTAGTAATCAGGTTGACTGAGCATTAAAACCTCTTTAAAATTTGATCTTATTCCTTCAAAATAAGGTTTTAATCTGTGTCCATTTACTTTAAATCTATGCCCAGTTTTTGGATCTTCAATTTCTATAGTTCCATATGAAAATATTTGAGTTATAGTGAAAGGCCCTAACCATCGAGATTTCAATTTCCCAAGAAATAATTTTAATCTTGTATTATAAAGCAAAACTTCTTGTCCTGACTCAAAATTCTTCAGGTTAATCTTCCGATCATGCCATAATTTCATTTTTTTCTTTATAAATTCTATCATTATGATAAGATTCATTTCTTAATTCATCTAATTCATTCAATTGCAATAATCTTTTCTCACCAGCTTCTTTCAAATTGTAATTAAATTCTTTAATTTCCCAATAAGCTTTATGTTCTAATTCAACTGGTAAGTGGCAAGTCATTCCATAAATAAGCCTGTAAGGAGTCATTCTAATCGGAGTTTTATAAGCAGTCATGTATGCCCATAATGCAGTATCTAGTCTTATAGACCAATCCAATCTATTAGGGTTTATAGTCTTTTCTAAAATACATTTAATCTCTCTATTAGAAACTTCAGCTAATCCACTGGTTTGTGGATGATAAGCCGTTGATATTTTATGAATAATGTTAAATTTTTCTACTATTTTGTGAATATATTTATTTCTAAAATGAGAACCTCATTCAGTGATAATCACTCTCGGCATTCCAAATCTAGTAAAAGTATTTTTCATTAGAAACTTTGAAACACTCTTAGCGTCACATCGAGGTAAAGCTTGTGCTTCAATCCATTTAGAAACATAATCAACAGCAACTAATATATATGAATTTCCAAATGAAGGAACAAATGGTCCCATAAAATCTAATCCCTAAACATAAAAAATTTCAACTTCTAATATAAAATTTAGAGGCATTTCATTTCTTCTAGATATATTACCTACTCGTTGGCATCTATCGCAAGTTTTTATGTATCTATAAACATCTCTAAAAAGAGTAGGCCAATAAAATCTAGATTGTAAAATTTTATAAGCAGTTTTATCTGTTCCAAATTGTCCTCCAAAATCAGAATCATGACATTTCTGAATGATTTGTTCTGTTTCTTCATAAGGCACGCATCTTCTAATTATAAGATCCTTACATTGCTTATATAAATATGGTTCATCCCAAAAATATGTTTTAGCATCATGAATGAATTTTTTCTGTTGTTGCAATGTTAACATAGGTGGTAAAATATGACTTATAATATAATTTACTATATCAGTATACCATGGTATTTTCCACTCATTTATATTATATAATTGTTCGTCAGGAAAAATGTCAGTAATTTCATTATCAGTATCAGATACTTTATTATATTCTAGCCTTGATAAATGATCTGCTATTTGATTATCAGTTCCCTTTTTGTTAATGATTTCAAAATCAAATTCTTGCATTAGTAATATCCATCTAATTAATATTGGTTTGTAATCTTTCTTTTGCATTAGATATTTCATAGCAGAGTGATTAGTAAGCACAATACATTTATTTCCAATTAGATAAGACCTAAATTTATCAAAGGCATAAACAATTGCTAATAACTCTTTTTCAGTGACTGTATAATTCAATTCAGCATTATTAAGAGTTTTACTAGCATAGTATATGACTTTGAAAATTTTATCATATCTTTGCCCAAGTACTGCTCCTATAGCATAATCACTAGCATCACACATAAGTTCAAATGGTTTCTCCCAATCAGGTGAAACTATTATAAGTGCTGTGATTAATTTATCTTTTAATAATTCAAAAGAATTCAAGCATTCAATTGTGAATTCAAATTTCTTATCCTTTTCTAAAAGTTGGCATAGAGGTTTAGTAATTTTTGAAAAATCTTTTATGTAGCGTCTATAGAATCCAGCATGTCCAAGAAAACTTCTTACCCCTTTTACTCGTAGTTGGAAGAGGTAATTTAGCTATAACTCGAATTTTTCAGTGTCTACTTCCATGCTATTTTCCGAAATTTTATGCCCTAATACAATTCCTCCTCGCAACCATAAATTGACATTTCTCCCAATTTAGAACTAAATTAGTTTTCTCGCATACTTCTAATACTTTTTCAAGATGATTCAAGCATGCGTCAAATGACGTTCCAAATACGAGAGAAATCATCCATAAATACTTCTATTCCATCATCAATTAATTTACTAAATATAGACATCATACATCTATGGAATGTTGCAGGTGCATTACATAATCCAAAAGGCATTCTTCAAAAAGCAAATGTTCTATAAGGACTAGTAAATGTAGTTTCTTCTGGATCCTCAGGAGCAATATGTATCTGATGATAACCGGTATATCCATCTAAAAACAAAAATAT
>CM040438.1:47500-80000 GCA_022702705.1 Papilionanthe hookeriana x Papilionanthe teres
AAGTTGACTTTTTGGTCAGAGATTAACTTATTGAGTGAATAATTGGTCATTAGATCAAAAATTAACAATTTTGACTAAAATTTACTTTTTGGTCAAAAACCGACCTATTGGTTCAATGGGGTGGTCATTGGGTCAGAAATTGCCAATTTTGACCAAAGATTACTCTGTGGTCAAAAGTTGACCTATTTTCACCAAAATTGAATTTTTTGTCAAAAGTTAACCTATTGGGTCAACGGGGTGGTCATTGGGTCAGATATTGACTATTTTGACCAAAGTTGACTTTTGGTCAAAAGTTGACCTATTTGGTCTATGAGTTGGTAATTGGCTCAAGAATTGACCATTTTGATCAAAGATGACTTTTTAGTCAAAAGTAGACCTATTGGGTCAATGGGTTAAAAATAATTGGTCAACAAGTTGGTATATATATGTATATATATATATATATATATATATATATATATATATATATATATATATATATATATACATAAATTTACATACATATATATATAATATTATTTTTTTAATTTAAATATTTTAAGTAAAGTATATTATTTATAAATAAAATTTAATTTTAAAAGATTTAATAATTAAATAAATTATAATTAAATATATATATATATATATATTTATATATATAAATTTATTTAATATTATTTTTTTGTTTTAACTATTTTAAGTATAGTATATTATTTATAAATATAATTTAATAATAAAAATATTTAATAGTTAAATAAATTATAAATAAATAAATCTATATGTGTATATATAAATGTATATATATATATATATATATATATATATATATATATATATATATATATATATATATATATATATATATATATATATATATATATATAAATTTCTATAAAATTATTATTTTTTAAATATTTTAAGTATATTATATTATTTATAAATATAATTTAATTATAAAAATATTTACAAGTTAAAAAAATTATAAATAAATAAATAATATAATATTATTTTTTTATTTTAAAAACTTTAAGTATAGTATATTATTGGTAAATATTATTTAATCATACAAATATTTAATAATTAAATTAATTATAAATAAATATATATAGGTATATATATATATATATATATACATATATAAAATATTATTTTTTTATTTTAAATGTTTTAAGTACAGTATATTATTAATAAATATAATTTAATTTGAAAAGTAATAAATAATTAAATAAATTATAAATAAATATATATATATAGTATATATATATATATATATATATATATATATATATATATATATATATATATATATATATATATATATATATATATATATATATATATATATATATATAGTATTATTTTTTTATTTTAAATGTTTAAAGTATAGTATATTATTTATAAATATAATTTAATTATAAAAATATATAATAATTAAAAAAATTATAAATAAATTTATATATATTGGTATATATATATATATATATATATATAGATATATTTATTTATTTAATTTTATTTTTTATTTTAAATATTTTAAATATAGTATATTATTTAAAAATATAATTTAATCATAAAAATTTAATAGTTAAATAAATTATAAATAAATAAATTTATATCTGTATATATAAATATATATATATATATATTTTCAATATATATATATATATAAATATATATATAAAATTATTTTTTTATTTTAAATTTTTTAAGTATAGTATATTATTTATAAATATAATTTAATTATTAAAATATTTAATACATAAGAAAATTATAAATAAAAATATATATAGAGAGAGGTACATAAATATAAATTTATATATAAAATTTTTTTTCTATTATTTTTTTATTTTAAATACTTTAAGTACAGTATATTATTTATAAATACAATGTAATTATAAAAATATTTAAAAATTAAAAAAAATATAAATAAAAATATATTTATAGAGGTACGAGAAATATATATTTTTATATATAAAAAAATTTATTTAGCATTATTTTTTATTTTAAATATTTTAAGTGTAATATATTATTAATAAATATAATTTAATAATAAATTATTTAATAGTTAAAAAAATGATAAATAAATAAATAAATATATATAAATATTTTAAGTATAAGCATATATTTATAAATACAATTTAATTATAAAAATATTTAATAATTAAAAAAATTATATATATATATATATATATATATATATATATATATATATATATATATATATATATATATATATATGTATATGAAAATATATATTTATATATATATAGAAACTTATTTAATATTATTTTTTTAATTTAAATATTTTAAGTATAGTATATTGTTTTTAAATATAATTTAATTATAAAAATAACTAAATAAATATATAAATAAATAACTATAGCAAAAATAACATATATAATTATAGATAAATAAACAGCATAATTATAATTATAGAATAATTATAGCAAAAATAGCATAAATAAATAACTTATTAACAAAAATATAAATAACTAAATAAATAAATATATATATATATATATATATATATATATATATATATATATATATATTAAAGAAAGAGCTACTCGTGGCTCCTTACGTGTTGAAATAGGAAAAACTGGTACAAAAAGTGGAGGGAAGGAGGATCCCTAACTATAACTAAATAAAACAACACAGTACCGCACCCATAACGGTTCCCCCTTCCAAAGAACAACTCAACGCGATGCAAAAAAGAAAAAACACACAACAACCAGTAAACCTAACTAAACATAGCAAAAACAGAGCATAAACAACACATATTAGGCCAAAGGAAACAAAACAGAATAGCCCAGAGAACTTCGTTGTCGCATGGTATACGAACTTGTTAGCTAGAGGAACGAAGACGATGGGGCCACAGCAATGTACTGTAAATGCGATGCGCGAAAAAGAAGTCGTGTAGAGCGGTCCTGAAAAGAAAACAGACAAAATAGCCACCAGAGACAGCTCAGGGAGCCAAATGACAGCAAAATTAAGTCAGAACAAATATGTGTAAGTGCGAAATCATACTATAAGTGTTTGAATTAATTGAAACATAAGCTCTTAATGAAAATAGGAACAATAAGCAAGGCTCTTCCAACCGAACAACATAACCTCCCAAAAGGTGAACTAGTCAACATGACCCCAAGCAAAACAAAGTTTCCAAAGACAGTTCCAACAATAAGAAGTTAAAAGCTAAAAATACATGTGTGAGTGTGTCTATATATTTATAAAAGGGAAGCAAGAAGAGGCCTTATATATATAAGGGAAGAAAGAAGAGGTCTGGATGCCACCTAAACCAATGGCAGAGAGGGGGGAAGCTGGAAGTGTGAAAATACCACCTGGAACATTCCTCCAGCAATAATTAACTACACCATATAACTTGGATCTCAAATACATATGTATATATATATAAATATAGAACTATATATATATATATATATAAGATTATGCTTCGTATATAAATAAATCTATGACTATATATATATATATATATATATATATATATATATATATATATATATATATATATATATAATTATAGAAATATGTAAAAATATATAAGCAAGCAAACCGGTAAAAGACGAGATAGCGTGAAAACGGAACACACCGAGCATGAAGATTGTTATACACACCCACATGTGTGTGGATATATATATATATATATATATATATATATATATATATATATATATATATATATATATATATATATATATATATAAGAGAATCCAACGAAAGAGATGGCAAGTACAAGAAGTCTAAGTGCTAGGGTGGATGAAAGGGGTAACGATATTATGCCCGTTCATTAAAATTTTTAAGGCGAGGGGCGGGAGCCTACCGCCACAATTTGGTTACTCGACGAGCCAAGCCTAGCGAAGCCGGTTAGCGGATCTATTACCTTTAGATAAATGAGCCGGTGGGCAATGTGGAAGTGAGCGATAATATATATTCAAAAATATATTTATTTATTTTTATATATATAAATTTATTTAATATTATTTTTAAATTTTAAATATTTTAAGTATAGTATATTATTTATAAATATAATTTAATTATAAAAATATTTAATTATTAAATAAATTATATATATATATATATATATATATATATATATATATATATATATATATATATAATTATTTTTTTGTTTTAAATGTTTTAAGTATAGTTTATTATTTATAAATATAATTTAATAATAAAAATATTTAATAGTTTAGTAAATTATAAATAAAAATATATATAGGTACATATAAATATATATATATATATATATATATATATATATATATATATATATATATTTACATATATAAATTTAATTAATATTATTCTTTTATTTTAAATATTTTAAGTATAGGATATTATTTATAAATATAATTTAATTATAAAAATTTTTAATAGTTAAATAAATTATAAATAAATATATATATATATGTATATATAAATATAAATATATATTTATATATTTATATATACATATATATGTATATACAAATTTTAATAATATTATTTTTTAAATTTAAACATTTTAGGAATTGCATAATATTTTTAAATATAATTTAATTATAAAAATAGTTAATAGTTAATAAAACTACAAATAACTAAATATATAAATAAATAAATATATATAATAATTTTTTTATTTTAAATGTTTAAAGTATAGTATATTATTTATAAATATAATTTAATTATAAAAATATTTAATAATTAAATAAATTACAAATATATATATATATATATATATATATATATATATATATATATATATATATATATATATATATATAT
The DNA here is from genome assembly GCA_022702705.1 of Papilionanthe hookeriana x Papilionanthe teres. NCBI lineage: Eukaryota > Viridiplantae > Streptophyta > Magnoliopsida > Asparagales > Orchidaceae > Papilionanthe > Papilionanthe hookeriana x Papilionanthe teres. Next base: position 52,268 of record CM040438.1, read on the forward strand.
ATATATATATATATATATATATATATATATATATATATATATATATATACATACATATATATAAATTTATTTAATATTATTTTTTATTTTAAATATTTTAAGTATAGTATATTATTTATAAATATAATTTAATTATGAAAATATTTAATAGTTAACAAAATTATAAATAACTATATATATATATATATATATATATATATATATATATATATATATATATATATATATATTTATATACATATTTATGTATATATATATATATTTATATATATATAAATTTATATAATATTATTTTTTTATAATAAATACTTTATGTATAGTAAATTATTTATAAATATAATTTAATTATAAAAATATTTAATAGTTAGACAAATTATAAATAAATTTGTATGTATATAAATTTATTTAATTTTGTTTTCTTTGTTTTAAATATTTTAAGTATAGTATATTCTTTATAAACATAATTTTATCATAAAATTATTTAATAATTAAATAAATTTTAAATAAAAAAATATATATATTTGTATAAAATTATTTTTTTATTTTAAATATTTTAAGTATAATGTATTATTAATAAATATAATTTAATTATAAAATTATTTACTAGTTAAAAAAATGATATATATATATATATATATCTATAATTTATTTATATATATAGATTTATTTATTTAATTGTATTTTTTTATTTAATATATATATATATGTATATATAAATATATATATATATATATATATATATATATATATATATATATATATATATATATATATATATATATAGATATATATAGATATATATATACATATAGATATATATATTTATTTAATATTATTTTTTTATTTAAAATATTTTAAGTTTAGTTTATTATTTAAAATTATAATTTAATCATAAAAATATTTTATAGTTAAATAAATTATAAATAAATAAATTTATATCCTGTATATATAAATATATATATATATATATATATATAATATTATTTTTTTATTTTATTATTTATATAATATTATTTTATATAAATAATATTATTTATATATTATTATTTTATATATATATAAATTTATTTAATATTATTTTTTTATTTTAATTATTTTATGTATAGCATATTATTTATAAATACAATTTAATTATAAAAATATTTAATAATTAAAAATTAATAAATAAAAAAATATATATAGGTATATAAAAATTTATATTTATATATATATATATAAATTTATTTAATATTATTTTTTTATTTTAAATATTTTAAGTATTGTATATTATTTTTAAATATAATTTAATTGTAAAAATATTTAATAGTTAACAAAATTATAAATAAATAACTATATATATATATATATATATATATATATATATATATATATATATATATATATATATATATATATATATATATTAAAGAAAGAGCTACTCGTGGCTCCTTTCGTGTTGAAATAGGAAAAACAGTTACAAAAAGAGGAGGGAAGGAGGATCCCTAACTATAACTTAACAAAACATCATAATACCGCACCCATAACGGTTCCTCCTTCGAAAGAACAACTCAACGCGATGCAAAAAAGAGAAAACACACAAAAACCAGTAAACCCTAACCAAACATAGCAAAAACAGAGCATAAACAACACATATTAGGACAAAGGAAACATAACATAATAGCCTAGAGAACTTCGTTGCCGCAAGGTAGACGGACTTGTTAGTAAAAGGAACGAAGACGATGGGGCCACATATTAGGACAAAGTTAACTTTTTGGTCAAATGTTGACTTATTGGGTTAATGGGTGGTCATTAGGTCAAAAATTGACTATTTTGACCAAAATTGACTTTTTGGTCAAAAGTTGTCCTGTTGGGTCAATGTGTTTGTCATTGGGTGAAGGATTGATTTCTTTGACAAAAATTAACTTTTTGGTCAGAGATTGACTTATTTGGTCATTAATTGGTCATTAGGTCAAAAATTGATTATTTTGACCAAGATTGAATTTTTGGTCAAAAGTTAACTCATTGGGTCAACGAGGAGGTCATTGGGTCAGAAATTGACCATTTTAACCAAAGTTGACTTTTTGGTCAAAAGTTGACATATTTAGCCAATGTGTTGGTAATTGGATCAAGAAGTTGACCATTTTTACCAAAGATGACTTTTTTGGTCAAAGGATGACCTATTGGGTCAATGGGTTGGTCATTGGGTTAAAAATTATCCATTTTGACCAAAGTTAACTTTTTGGTCGAAAGTTGACTATTGGGTCGATGGGTGGTCATTTGGTCAAAATTGACTATTTTGACCAAAATTGGCTTTTTGGTCGAAAAGTTGACTTATTGGTTCTATGGGTTTGTCATTGGATCAAGGATTGACCATTTTGACTAAAGTTGATTATTGGTCAGAGATTGACTAATTGGGTCAATAATTGGTCGTTAATTCAGAAATTTTTTATTTTGACCGAAATTGACTTTTTGGTTAAATGTTGACCTATTAGGCTAATGGGTTGGTCATTGGGTCAAGGATTAATCATTTTGACCAAAGTTGAGTTTTTGGTCAAAAGATGTCCTATTGGGTCAATGGGTTGGGCATTAGGTAAAAGATTAACCATCTTGACCAAAGTTGACTTTTTGAATAGTGATTGGTTTAGTGGGTCAAAATTTGGTCATTAGGTCAAAAATTGACTATTTTAATCAAAATTAACTTTTTGGTTAAAGTTGACATATTGGGTCAATGGGTTGGTCATCGGGTTAAGGATTAACAAGTTTAACTAAAGTTGTCTTTTATTCAAAATTTGACCTATTTAGGTCAATGAGCCTGGTCAGTAGATCAAAAATTGACAATTTTGAGCAAAATTGACTTTTTGGTCAAAAGTTGACCTATTGGGTCAATAGGTTGGTCATTGGGTCAAATTAACTATTTTGGCCAAAGTTGACTTTTTAGTCGAAAGTTAACAAATTGAGTCGATGGTTTGGTCGTTGGATGAAAGATTGACCATTTTCACCAGAAGTTGACATTTAGGTCGTTGTGTCGAAATTGACCATTTTGACTGGTCGACTTTTTGGTCGAAAGTTGACCTTTTGTGTCAATGAGGTGGTCATTAAGTCAAAAATTGCTAATTTTTACCAAAATTGACTTTTTTATTCAAAAGTTGACCTATTGGGTCGATAATTGCGATTATGTAAAAAATTACTTATTTTGACCAAAATTGACTTTTTGGACAAAAGTCGATCTATTGGGTCGGTGGGTTGGTTTTTGGGTCAAGGATTTACCATTTTGACCAAAGTTATCTTTTTGTTGAAGGTTGACATGTTGGGTCGATGGGTTTGTCATTGGGTCAAGGATTGTTAATTATGACCAAAGTTGACTTTTTGGTCAGAGATTTACTTATTGGGTCAATAAATGGTCATTAGGTCAAAAATTGTCTATTTTGACCCAAAAGTTGACTTTTCAGTCAAAAATTGACCAATTTAGTCAATGGGTTGATCTTTGGGTCAAAAATTGACCATTTTGACTAAAGTTGACTTTTTGGTCAAAAGTTGTCATTAGGTCAAAAATTGACTATTTTGACCAAAATTGATTTTTTGGTCAAAATTTGACTTATTGGGCAATGGGTTTGTCATTGGGTCAATCATTGATTATTTTGTCCAAAGTTGACTTTTTAGTCAAAGATTGACTTATTGGGTCAATAATTGATCATTAATTCAAAAAATTGATTATTTTGGTCATTAGGTCGAAAATTAATTATTTTGACCGAAATTAAATTTTTGGTTAAAAGTTGAGTCATTAGATTGACGGGAGGTCATTATGTCAGAAGTTGACCATTTTGACTAAAATTAACTTGTTTGGTCAAAAGTTGATCTATTTTAGTCAAAAGTTGACTTATTGGTCAAAAGTTGATTTATTTTAGTCAAAAGTTGACTTATTGGTCAAAAGTTGACTTTTTGGTCAAAAGTTGACTTATTGGGTCAATTGATGGTCATTCAGTCAAAAATTGACTATTTTGACCAAAATTAACTATTTGGTCAAAAGTTGACCTATTGGGTCAATGGATTTGTCATTGGGTTATGGATTGAATATTTTGACCAAAGTTGACTTTTTGGTCGGAGATTAACTTATTGAGTGAATAATTGGTCATTAGATCAAAAATTAACTATTTTGACCAAAATTTACTTTTTGGTCAAAAACTGACCTATTGGGTTAATGGGTTAGTCTTTGGGTAAATGGGGTAGTCATTGGGTCAGAAATTGGCCATTTTGACCAAAGATTACTCTTTGGTCAAAATTTGACCTATTTTGACCAAAAGTGAATTTTTGGTCAAAAGTTAACTTATTAGGTCGACGGCGTGATCATTGGGTCAAATATTGACTATTTTGACCAAAGTTGACTTTTGGTCAAAAGTTGACCTATTTGGTCAATGAGTTCTTAATTGGGTCAAGAATTAACCATTTTGATCAAAGATAACTTTTTGGTCAAAAGAACACCTATTGGGTCAATGGGTTAGTCAACGGGCTAAAAATTGACCATTTTAACCAAAGTTGACTTTTTGGTCAAAAGTTGACCTATTTGGTCAATGAGTTGGTAATTGGGTCAAGAATTAACCGTTTTGACCGAAGATGACTCTTTAGTCAAAAAGTTGATCTATTGCGTCAGTGGGTTGGTCATTGTGTCAAAAATTGACCATTCTGACCAAAGTTGACTTTTTGTTCAAAAGTTGACCTATTGAGTCAAAGGGTGGTCATTAGGTCAAAAAATGACTATTTCGACCAAAATTTACTTTTTGGTCATAAGTTGACCTATTAGTTAATGCGTTTGTCATTGGCTCAAGGATTGACCATTTTGACCAAAGTTGACTTTTTTGTGAGAGATTGACTATTGGGTTAATAATTGGTCATTAATTCAAAAATAGACTATTTTGACCAAAATTGACTTTTGGTCGAAAGTTGACTTATTGTGCCAATGTTTTGGGCATTAGGTCAGGGATTGATCATTTATATTTAATAGTTAAGTAAATTACAAATAAAAATATATAAATGTGTATATATATATATATATATATATATATATATATATATATATATAATATTATTTTTTTATTTTAAATGTTTAAGTATAGTATATTATTTATAAATATAATTTAATTATAAAAATAATTTATAGTTAAATAAATTATAAATAAAAATATATATATAGCTATATATAAATATACATTTATATATATATATATATATATATATATATATATATATATATATATATATATATAAAATTATTTAATATTATTTTTTTATTTTAAATATTTTAAATATAGTATATTATTTATAAATATAATTTAACTATAAAAATGTTTAATTGTTAAATAAATTATAAATAAATAGTAATATAAGTGTATATATAAATTTATATATATATATATATATATATATATATATATATATATATATATATATATATTTATATAATATTATTTTTTATTTTAAATAATTTAAGTATAGCATATAATTGATAAATATAATTTAATTATAAAAATATTTATTAATTAAAAAAATTATAAATAAAAAAATATATATATTGGTATATATAAATATAAATATATATATATATATATATATATATATATATATATATATATATATATATATATATATATTTAATATTATTTTTTTATTTTAAATATTTTAAATATAGTATATTATTTATAAATATAATTTAATTATAAAAATATTTAATAATTTAAAAAATTATATATATATATATATATATATATATATATATATATATATATATATATATATATATATATATATATATATATATATATATATATAGGTACATAAATATATATTTATAAATATTAAATAATTTATTTAATATTATTTTTTTATTTTCAATATTTTAAGTATAGTATATTATTTATAAATAAATAAATATAATATATATATATATATATATATATATATATATATATATATATATATATATATATATATATATAAATTTATATAATATTATTTTTTTATTTTATATATTTTAAGCATAGTATATTATTTTTAAATAAAATTTAATTATAAAAATATTTAAAAGTTTAAAAAATTATAAATATATATATATTAATTTATTTAATATCATTTTTTGAAATATTTTAAGTATAGTATATTATTTATAAATATAATTTAATTATAAAAATATTTAATAGTTAAATAAATTATAAATAAATATATATGTGTGTGTGTGTGTGTGTGTGTGTGTGTATATATATATATATATATATATATATTTATGAAAAATTATTTCTTTTATTTTAAATGTTTTATGTATAGTATATTATTTATAAAAATAATTTAGTTATAAAAATATTTAATAGTTAAGTAAATTATAAATAAAAAAATAGATATATTGGTATATATATATATATTTAAATTTATTTAATATTATTTTTTTGTTTTAAATAATTTAAGTTTAGTTTATTATTTATAAATATAATTTAACTATAAAAATATTTAATAATTAAATAAATTATAAATAAAAATATATATATAGGTATATATATATATATATATATATATATATATATATATATATATATATATATATATATATATATATATATATATATATATATATATATATATATATATATATATATATTCTTTTTAAAAGAAAGAGCGTCTTATGGCTCCCTACGCGTTGATATCATGTAAATGTTACAAAAAGAGGGGGGGAGGTGAAGCTCTTAAATTGTCGTCCAGAAGGGTTCGACCTCTACGGTACAACTCGACGCCAAACAAAAGAGCAATCATTGTAGCAATAACAAAAAACATAGCATGTTTAATCTCATATGAAAAGGAACATAGCAGGTAGCACGTCATGAATATCATAAGCATATTAAAGTGTGGCTGCATAGAAACGAAACTCCAGCAAGCTAACATCTGGGCAAAGAAGAAATATTCCTCGCTCCTTTTTCTGTGGATTTTAGTAGAGGCAATAAAAGAGTGATGGAGAGTTGTTGGAGAGTATATCGCCGCGAAGCTGAGGTCCTAAGTATGCAGTAATAACTTCCTCCATGCAGGACGCTGGAGAGGATGTAATGGTTCGAGCGCGCTCCACGTACATGTAGGTATGGAACCGAACCTGAACTTAAAACACACTTATAATATTTGTATATATATGTAAGGTTTATATATATATATATATATATATATATATATATATATATATATATATATATATATATATATATATATATATATATATATATATCTGTGTGTGTGTGCGCGTGTGCGCGCGCGCGCGCCTCGTGCAATTAGGAGGAAATCAAACAGCAAATGGCCAACGACAAAAGAGTTTGCATAGTCTTTAGATAGCAAAATAAAATACGTCACACATGAACTGGAAGGAATAGAAATCATGGCATATAAAGATTTCTTCATATAAGGAATGCTGCATGCATGTATATAAATATAAAGCTATATATATAAATATGTTGATTATAAAATTATATAGATAAATATATATAAGTTTATATACCATAACTGTATTTATAGAATTCATATATATATAAACAGCAATTTAAATATATATATATATATATATATATATATATATATATATATATATATATATATATATATATATATATATATATATATTTTTTTTTTTTTTGACATATGTATTTCTAGATATTGTTATGAAAAAATTTATACATTCATATCTATAAATATTTATGTATGTATATATAACAAATGGGTAGTACCAGTTACTGCTAAAATAAAGAATAAGAAGATCAAGAGAATTGAAGAATTCGTATATCCACGTTATCCTCATTGAGCAAAATCGATAGGTCCGCGGGCGGGTTTGTACCCACCAAAATCTGAGCGCCTAAAGAACTGAGATTGGCCAACCAATTAGCTGGTCTATTTCCTTTCCTGTAGATGAAATTCCAACTGCCCGAGATATGAGAAATGATGTATTTAATGCGATTTGTATAATGTATAATATCCCACGGTATCAATATATTATTAGTTAAAGCAAGAAATAAAATGGACGAATCCACCCGAAAAAATAACACAATGCCAATTGAAATGCACCGCAATAGAGACCGCCAACATTAAGGCATGAGCTTCGGACTGCAATGGAGTGTCCGCAATACAAGGGGAAGAAAAGTAGGGCGTGCATTTTTTTTTATGAATTACGAGCAACTCCACCAACCTCCGCACGAAACGGTCTCCAACTCCCATCGACATTAAATTTAACCCAACCAGTATTGGGTGTCCGCCATCTCACCAAAATAGGAAGTTGCGGAGAGGTAACTGTCTCAGGAACACTGTGGTCAAAATGTACAATGCCCGAGAAGAAACTAGCCTTCATATTACTTAGCTTATAAACTTTGTTAACATAGGCCAAAGTGTTGGAGAAAAAAGTATTGGAGGAAACCGAAGTTCTGAGGAGCAAAAGGAGGAATCCGCCCGAGGAGGGGCTCGCGTCTAATTAGCTATACTGTTGTATTGAATGATCCCGGTCGATTACTTTCTGTGCATTTGTGCTGAATGGCATTTCATGCCATCCATAAAAACCAGCAAATAATAAAGGGATAGATGGTAAAAAAATGATTAGGCCGGCGATCGAAAACCCATAAGTCATTAAAATCCTCACCCGGACGGACATAAGTGCCAAACAAACGACCCCCTTTCATCTAAATAGAACGAGAGAAAGGACAAGTAATAAAAATGTGACGTAAAGACTCTTCCTCCATCTTACAAAAAAAACATCTAGAAGCTAATCGAATTCCTTTCAACTTAAGAATATCATCGCAAGGCAAAACCTTATGAAAAATTCTCCAGGCTAAAAAACACATCGAAGGGGTTAAAGCATGTGACCAAATGCTCTTACCCCATAGGTTGGCTGAAAATTATGTAAATGGTAGTAAATCGTCTTTGAGATAGTTCTATTTGATGCAAATTTCGTTATAAGATAGTCAATCTTAGTCGAGTCAAAAGGGATGGTAGATATAAAGCTAGCATTATCGACCCCGACAAGTTGATACAAAAGCGAGGATATTCCAAGTGTGATCCCGCCAAACATCGGACACAAGAAGATCGTCGTTAGCATCTGGTCCAGGAATAAAATGAACCGGATACCAACTATCATGCCAAAACGATATGTTACCATTGCCCAAGTCCCAATAAATAAGGTGTTTAGCCCAATCCCTGCATGATAAGATTCGCTTCCACATTCTAGAATCACCCTTCCTCCAGACAGCGAGAGAAGGGAGACGATTCCTGCAATTTTTATCATGCACAAAGGAAGACCATAACGAATCGTGCTTACGAAAATTAAGCCAATGTTTGAATAAATTAATCTCAGCAATGTGGTGAAGTTGTTTGAATCCCAAACCACCGACAATGGTAGGTTGGCATACTTTCTTCCTAGAGCACCACTTTTACCAGAGAACATACCGGCCCAAAGAAATTTATTAAAGCATCTCTCAATAATTTTTTGAGTGGTAATCTTAACGGGCAGGACTTGTAAACCATACAACACCAGGCTCTGAAGGATACTCTTAAGGACAGTAATACGACCACCAAGGATAAGAACTCATTTTTCCAATCAAGAATGCGGTTCTTAATTTTTTTAACAACCTTATCAAATTGAGTTTGTCTCATCCTACCCTTAAGCAAATGAACTCCCAAATACTTTAAGGGAAGGGTGGAAATAGCAAACCCAGTGTAGTGACTAGCCCAGGAGGATTTCCTACCATCGACGAGTTCCCCAAAATATAAATGACACATGGTAGCGTTGAAATGTAACCCAAAAAAGCTTGAAAGTCCTCCAAAAATTGGAAAATTTTCTTAATAGAAACCTTGGAAGCGTTAGAGAAGAGGACGACGTCATCCGCATAAGCTAAATGGGAAACCAACACGCTAGATTTAGAAGCAAAATGGAGATTCGGCCTTTTAACGAAGAGGTCATTTAAGAGACGAGAAAAATAATCAAAAACCAAAATGAAAATAGTGGGAGAAAGTGGGTCACCCTGCTTAATCCTACGGCCCGCACTGAAGTAGCCATGAACCTCACCATTAATAAGGATGCTATAAAGATTGGAATGAAGCCAGTTGGAAATAAGTAAACAAAAGGGGGTAGGAAAACCCTTAGCCCAGAGAACACCCAAAATAAAATCCCAACTCACAGAATCATAAGCTTTGCGGATATCCAATTTAGTCACCATATTTACCCCCCTACATTTTTTATCAATATCGTGGATAATCTCTTGATCTGACATGATATTATCAGTGATCCCTCTACCTTGGATAAACGCCGACTAATTAGGAGATATAAGAAGGTGAAGGTGAGTTTGCAACCGTTTCACAATAATTATATATATATATATATATATATATATATATATATATATATATATATATATATATATATATATATATATATATATATATATATATATATATATATCTATATTTAATATTATTTTTTTTAAATATTTTAAGTATAGTATATTATTTATAAATATAATTTAATTATTAAAATATTTAATAGTTAAACAAATTATAAATAAATAAATGAATATATAGACTATTTTTACCAAACTTGACTTTTTGTCAAAAGTTGACATGTTTGGTCAATGAGTTAGTAGCTAGGCCAAGAATTGACAATTTTGATTAAAGATGACTTTTTGGTCGAAAGTAGACCTCTTAGAGTCGATGGGTTGGTCATTGGGTTAAAAATTGACCATTTTAACCAAAGTTGACTTTTTGGTCGAAAGTAGACTATTTGGTTTATGAACTGGTATATTTATGTATACATACATAAATATATATATGTAAATTTATGAGTATGCATAAATATATATATGTAAATCTATAGATATACATATATATATACATATATATATATATATACAAAAATTTACATATATATATAATATTATTTTTTTAATTTGAATATTTTTAGTAAAGTATATTATTTATAAATAAAGTTTAATTATAAAAAGATTTAATATTTAAATAAATTATAATTATAATTATATATATATATATATATTTATTTATATAAAATTATTTTTTTATTTTATATATTTTAAGTATAGTATATTATTTATAAATAAAATTTAATTATAAAAATATTTAATAGTTAAAAAAATTATAAATAAATAAATAATATAAAATTATTTTTTAAAAAAATTTAAGTATAGTATATTATTTGTAAATATTATTTAATCATAAAAATATTTAATAATTAAATTAATTATAAATAAATATATATATATATATAGGTATATATATATATACACATATATAAAATATTATTTTTTTATTTTAAATGTTTTCACTATAGTATATTATTTATAAATATAATTTAATTTAAAAAGTAATTAATAATTAAATAAATTATAAATAATATAAATATATATATATATATATATTTATATAATATTATTTTTGATTTTAAATTTTTAAAGTATAGTATATTATTTATAAATATAATTTAATTATAAAAATATATAATAATTAAATAAATTATAAATAAAAAATATATATAGGTATATATAAATATATATATATATAGATATAGATATATTTATTTAATAATATTTTATTTTATTTTAAATATTTTAAGTATAGTATATTATTTAAAAATATAATTTAATCATAAATATATTTAATAGTTAAATAAATTATAAATTAATAAATTTATATATGTATATATAAATATATATATATCTATATATATATATAATATTATTTTTTATTTTAAATATTTTTAGTATAGCATATTATTTATAAAGATAATTTAATTATAAAAATATTTAATAATTAAGAAAATTTAAATAAAAAATATATATAGAGGTACATAAATATATATTTATATATATAAAAAAATTTATTTAATATTATTGTTTTACTTTAAATATTTTAAGTACGAGTATTTTATTTATAAATATACTTTAATTATAAAAATATTTAATAATTAAAAAAATTAAAAATAAAAATATATATAGAGAGGTACATAAATATATATTTATATATAAAAAAATTTATTTAGCATTATTTTTTCTTTTAAATATTTTAAGTATAATATATTATTAATAAATATAGTTTAATTATAAAATTATTTAATAGTTAAGAAGATGATAGATATATATATATATATATATATATATATATATATATATATATATATATATATATATATATATATATATATATATATATATATATATATATATATATATATATATAAATATAATTTTTATATACATGTAGATTTATTTATTTAATAGTATTTTTTTCTAATATATATATAGGCATATATATATATATATATATATATATATATATATATATATATATATATATAGTTAATATTATTTTTTATTCGAAAAATTTTAAGTATAGTTAATTATTAAAAATATAATTTAATCATAAAAATATTTAATAGTTAAATAAATTATAAATAAATAAATTTATATATGTTTATGTATATATATATATATATATATATGTATATATATATATATATATATATGTAAATAAATATTTATAATATTATTTTTTTATTTTATTGTTTATATAATTTTATTTTATATAAATAGTATTATTTATATAATATTATTTTATATATATATAAATATATTTAATATTATTTTTTTATTTTAAATAATTTAAGTATAGCATATTCTTTATAAATATAATTTAATTATAAAAATATTTAATAATTAAAAAATAATAAATAAAAAATATATATATATATGTATATATATATATATATATATTAATTTATTTAATATTATTTTTTATTTTAAATATTTTAAGTATAGTATATTATTTTTAAATATAATTTAATTGTAAAAATATTTAATAGTTAACAAAATTGTAAATAACTATATATATATATATATATATATATATATATATATATATATATATATATATATATATATATATATATAAAAGAAAGGGCGACACGTGGCTCCTTTCGTGTTGAAATTGGAAAAACAGGTACCAAAAGAGGAGGGAAGGAGGATCCCTAACTATAACTAAACAAAACAACACAGTACCGCACCCATAACGGTTCCTCCTTCCAAAGAACAACTCGACGCGATGCAAAAAAGAAAAAAACACACAACAACCAGTAAACCCTAACCAAACATAGCAAAAACAGAGCATAAAAAACACATATTAGGCCAAAGGAAACATAACAGAACAGCCCAGAGACGTTCGTTGCCGCAAGGTAGACGAACTTGTTAGCAAAAGGAACGAAGATGATGGGGCCACAGCAATGTACTGTTTGTATTGTAATGTGATGCGCAGAAAAGAAGTCGCGTAGAGCGGACTCGAAAAGAAAACGAACAAAATAGCCACGGAGACAACTCGGGGAGCCAAATCGCAGCAAAATTAAGTCATAACAAATATATGTAAGTGTGGAATCATTCTAGAAGTGTTTGAATTAATTTAATTATAAGCTCTTAATAAAACCAAGAAAAATAAGCAAGGCTCATCCAACCCAACAATATAACCTCCCAGAAGAGGAACTAGTCAACATGACCCCAAGCAAAACAAAGTTTCCAAAGACAGTTCCAGCAAAAAGAAGTTAAAAGCTAAAAATACATGTGTGCGTGTGTCTATATATATATATATATATATAAGGGAAGCAAGAAGAGGCCTTATATATATATAAGGGAAGAAAGAAGAGGTCTGGAAGCCACCTAAACCAACGGCAGAGAGGGGGGAAGCTGGAAGTGTGAAAATACCACATGGAACCTTCCTCCAGCAATAATTAGCTACACCATATAAATTGGATCTCAAATACATAGGTATATATATAAATATAGAACTATATAATATATATATATATATATATATATATATATATATATATATATATATAATTATATAAATATGTAAAATTATATAAGCAAGCAAACCGGTAAAACGCAGATAGCAGAAAACGGAACAACTGAGCATGAAGGAATAGAAACTAGTTATATAAAGATTGATATACACACACACACACACACACACACACACACACACACACACACACACACACAGATATATATATATATATATATATATATATATATATATATATATATATATATATATATATATATATATATATATATATATATATATATATATATAAAAGTCTAAGAATAAATATTTATATATATGTGTATGTAACAAAGCTTTATATAGAGAGACATATAGATATTTATATATATTTCTATATGTCTCTCTATATAAAGCTTTGTTACATACACATATATATATAAATAGTTATTCTTAGACTTATATATATATATATATATATATATATATATATATATATATATATATATATATATGTAAATAAAAGAGAATCCAACGAAAGAGATGGAAAGCACATGAAGTCTAAGTGCTGGGGCGAATGAAACGGGCATCGATATTATCGCGATTAATTAAAATTTTTAAGGCGAGGGCGAGGAGCTTACTCGCCACAATTTGGTTACTCGACGAACCAAGCCTAGCAAGCCGAGTTAGCGGATCTATTACCTTCTCGATAAATGAACCGGTGGGCAATGTGGAAGTGAGCGGTAATATATATATTTATAAATATATATATTTATTTATTTATATAAATTTATTTAATATTATTTTTTAATTTTAAATATTTTAAGTATAGTATATTATTTATAAATATAATTTAATTATAAAAATATTTAATTATTAAATAAAATTTATATATATATATATAATTATTTTTTTATTTTAAATGTTTTAGATATAGTTTATTACTTATAAATATAATTTAATTATAAAAATATTTAATAGTTAAATAAATTATAAATAAAAATATATATAGGTATATATATATATATATATAAATTTATTTAATATTATTCTTTTATTTTAAATTTTTTAAGTATAGTATATTATTTATAAATATAATTTAATTATAAAAATTTTTAATAGTTAAATAAATTATAAATAAATAATAAATATATGTATATATAAATATAAATATATATATATATATATATATATATATATATATATATATATATATATATATATATATATATATATATATATGTATATATAAATTTTAATAATATTATTTTTTAATTTAACTATTTTAAGTATAGTATATTATTTCTAAATATAATTTTATTATAAAAATATTTAATAGTTAACAAAATTATAAATAAATAAATAAATATATATATATATATATATATATATATATATATATATATATATATATATATATTTAATAATATTTTTTTAATTTTAAATATTTTAAGTATAGTATATTATTTATAAATATAATTTAATTATAAAAAAATTCAATAGTTAAATAAATTAAAATAAATTTATATATATGTGTATATATATATATATATATATATATATATATATATATATATATATATATATATATATATATATATATATATATATATATATTTATTTAAAATTATTTCTTTATTTTAAATGTTTTAAGTATAGTTTATTATTTATAAATATAATTTAATTATAAAAATATTTAATTGTTATGTAAATTATAAATAAAAATATATATTGGTATATTTAACGGATCACCGCTCGTCGTCCCGCTCCCTCTCCTGCCCTGCTAGGGTTTCGCCGCATGGCGAACCCTAGAGCCTTTCCCACAGAAACTCGTCGCACGCTACGGGAGGTATTCGCGTTTCTCGCGTTCGTCCACTCGCCCGCCCGCTGCGCTACACCTCGTGGATCCGCCGCGCTCGACTTATGCGATTGGCTCGTCTCTGTGTCGGCGGCGTCTCCGGCGTCGTTGTCACTCCGGCATCGCCGTCGCCTAAGTGTTCCGAGTCGATCTCCGGCGTACGCTTGCTGGTGGCCGAGCTCTACTCGATTTCTGCAACTCGAGGGTTTGTGATCTCGCGACAAGCTTGACGGGATTTGCACACCGGGTCGCTGAAATGGCTTCGGGTCATTCTTACGTCGATACCCTCGCCGGCAATAAGCCTGCCCGCGCTCCTTCACTTTCCAACTTGTTTCTGCAACGATTTCACGATGCATTCACCCAAGGAGTTGAATCAGGATTCCTAAAAAAAGCATCCCGTAAAGACGGCAAACCTGCCATCTTTCTTACTAAGGAAGAGATCTCCATCCTCGCTGCACCCTGTCGTTTGTTCCTAGTTGGCAAATTCCTCTAGGGTAATCCAAAACTCGAACTAATCCGTAAGGAATTTGAGCAAATGAAACTGATTGGATGCTGGAAGATTGGAAGACTGGATGGTCGGCATGTTCTCATCCAACTGACTGATGATGGAGATTACACCCAGGTGTTTGCTAGAAGAACACTTTGCATCGACAATCGGGTGATGAAGGTGCTGAAATGGACGGTGGATTTTGACCATCGCACTGAACCTTCCATCATCCCCGTTTGGTTGCGCTTCTCAAATCTGCAGGTACACCTCTACGATCAGGAGCTTCTTTTTACCTTTGCAAAGGTCTATGACACTCCACTTCAATCTGACCCGCCCACAGAAGACTTGACTCGCCCTTCTGAGGCGAGAATACTGATAGAACGAGACATCACGCTACCTTTTCCGAAAGAGTTCGGATTGGCACACAACACCGGGGATTACGGCAACCAGACAAAATTAGAACAGTGCCTCTTTACTCTGTACCCACTGTCGTATGTTTGGACACTCCCCTCATCAGTGTTACCAACTGCATTCGAATCTCAAAGCTCCACGTGCCAATACTACTGGACCACATACTTCTGCGTCGGATGTCCTGCTTCCCTTCCCTTCAGAGATACTCACTGATGTTGCAGATCAGATTGAGTTGGCTCAACTTGTGGAGGAGCAACAGACAGTTCCCATCGATAGTCAGGATGAGGCCATCGCTCTGCCTCCTTCTTCTACTAGAGCAGCTACACTTCCACCTCAAGTACCCACTATTACAGAGGGAGAGCAGACACCCCACCATGTTATGACCGAAGACAGGGAAGAGACACACACTCATGTGGATATTAATATTCAATCCAAAGATTTGACTTCTGTATCACCTTCTGCTCCTTTTGTTCCTATGACTACAGATCATATGTCTCCCCATGAAAAGGGGCCCTGGTTTCTCCTCCAGTTCTCCACCCACCTACGGAATCTGTAACTGTTGCCACTAAAGCATATCTTTGGTCCACTGAAGAAGAATGGCAAATGTTTACCTCCCGGAGGAAGAAGAAAGCGGGCGGCACTATCCCCCTTGGAAATATCATGGACGATAGTCTGGTTTCCCCTGGCATTGGGGAAGCTCTTCAGAATGCGAGTTAGCTGTGTATTTTATCACTAGGGCCAGGGGGTCTTCGGAACCTTCTCCTCTTTAGCTGTTAGATTTTTTGTTGAATCATCTGTATCGCTCTGATAGAGCTCTATTTTGGATTTATGGGATGTGCTCAAGCTTGTTTAGAGCCATCTTATATTACTCTTTGTACCCCCTTTTAATTTCAAATATATATATATATATATATATATATATATATATATATATATATATATATATATATATAGTTTTTGTAATGCTTGATCATGGTTTAAGATTGGTAAAAATAATATGAAATCCTTTTTTTTTGCAATATATATATATATATATATATATATATATATATATATATATATATATATATATATATATATATATAATATTATTTTTTTATTATAAACTTTTTATGTATAGTATATTATTTATAAATATAATTTAAATATAAAAATATTTAATAGTTAAATAAATTATAAAAAAATAAATAAATATATTTATATATAAATATAAATATATATTTATATATATATATATACATATATATGTATATATAAACTTATAAAATATTATTTTTTTTATTTTAAATATTTAAATTATAGTATATTATTTATAAATATAATTTATTTATAAAAATATATAATAATTAAATAAATTATAAATTATAAATATATATATATATATATATATATATATATATATAAAATTAAATATTTAATAAAAATATTTAATAATTAAATAAATTATATATTTATATATATATATATATATATATATATATATATATATATATATATATATATATATATATATATATATATAATATTATTTTTTATTTTAAATATTTTAAGAAAGTTAAATATAATTTAATAATAAAAATATTTAATAATTCATTAAATTGTATATATATATATATATATATATATATATTTAAATATTTTAAGTATAGTATATTATTTATAAATATACTTTAATTAAAAAAATATTTAATAGTAAAAAAATTATAAATAAATAAATATAAATATGTATATATATATATATATATATATATATATATATATATATATATATATATATATATATATATATGTAT
The DNA here is from genome assembly GCA_022702705.1 of Papilionanthe hookeriana x Papilionanthe teres. Taxonomy (NCBI): domain Eukaryota; kingdom Viridiplantae; phylum Streptophyta; class Magnoliopsida; order Asparagales; family Orchidaceae; genus Papilionanthe; species Papilionanthe hookeriana x Papilionanthe teres. The sequence goes on from CM040438.1 coordinate 70,638, forward strand.
AAATTTATATAATATTATTTTTTTATTTTAAAAATTTTAAGTATAGAATATTATTTATAAATATAATTTAATTATAAAAATATTTAGTAATTAAATTAATTATAAATAAATATATATATGTAAATATATATATATATATATATATATATATATATATATATATATATATATATATTCATATATATATATATATAATATTATTTTTTTATTTTAAATGTTTTATGTATAGAATATTATTTATAAATATAATTTAATTTAAAAAATACTTAATAATTAAATAAATTATTGATAAAAATATATATATATATATAGTTATATATATAAATATATAAATATATATATATATATAATATTATTTTTTTATTTTAAATGTTTAAAGTATAGTATATTATTTATAAATATAATTTAATTCTAAAAATATTAAATAGTTAAATAAATTATGAATAAATAAATATAAATGTGTATATATAAAAATACATATAAATATATATATAAATTTATATTATATAATTTCATATTTTAAATATTTTAGGTATTGTATATTATTTAAAAATATTATTTAATTATAAAACTATTTAATAGTTAAATAAATTATTAATAAATATATATAGGTATATATAAATAAATATATATATATATATATATATATATATATATATATATATATATATACAAATTTATTTAATATTATTTTTTTGTTTTAAATATTTTAAGTATTGTATATTATTTATAAATATAATTTAATCATAAAAATATTAAATAATAAAATAAATTGTAAATAAAAATATATATATAGGTATATATTAATATAAATTTACTTATATATAAATATATAGGTATTATATATATATATATATATAAATAAATTTACATAAATTTACATATATATAAAATATATTTTTTTTAATTTAAATATTTTAAGTAAAGTATATTATTTATAAATATAATTTAATTATAAAAATATTTAGTAATTAAAAAAATTATAAATAAAAAAATATATATAGAGGTAATAAAATATATATTTATATATATAAAAAAAATTATTTAGCATTCTTTTTTTATTTTAAATATTTTAAGTATAATATATTACTAATAAAAATAATTTAATTATAAAATTATTTGATAGTTAAAAAAATGATAAATAAATAAATGAACATATATATATATATATATATATATATATATATATATAATATTATTTTATTTATAAAATATATATTTAAGTATATATAATTATATTTATAGATATATATATTTATTTAATATTATTTTTTTATTATTTTAAGTATATTATATTATTTAAAAATATAATTTAATCATAAAAATATTTAACGATTAAATAAATTATAAATAAATAAATTTATATCTGTATATATAAATATATATATATATGTTTATATATATATATATATATATATATATATATAATATTATCTTTTTATTTTAAATATTTTAAGTATAGTATATTATTTATAAAAATAATTTAATTATAAAAATATTTAATAATTAAGAAAATTATAAATAAAAAAAAATATATAAATAGAGGTACATAAATATATATTTATATATATACATAAATTTTGTTAATATTATTTTTTTATTTTAAATATTTTAAGTATAGTATATTATTTATAAATATAATTTAATTATAAAAATATTTAATATTTAAAAAAATTATAAGTAAAAATATATATAGAGAGGTGCATAAATATATATTTATATATATAAAAAAATTTATTTAATATTATTTTTTATTTTTAGTATTTTAAGTATAGTATATTATTTATAAATATAATTTAATTATAAAAATATTTCATATTTAAAAAATTATAAATAAAAATATATATAGAGAGGTACACAAATATATATTATATATATAAAAAAATTTATTTAATAATATTTTTTTATTTTAAATATTTTAAGTATAGTATATTATTTATAAATATAATTTAATTATAAAAATATTTAATATTTAAAAAAATTATAAATAAAAATATATATAGAGAGGTACATAAATATATACTTATATATATAAAAAAATTTATTTAATATCTTTTTTTAAATATTTTAAGTATAATATATTATTAATAAATATAATTTAATTATAAAATTATTTAATAGTTAAAAAATGATAGATAAATATATATATATATATATATATATATATATATATATATATATTTATTATATAAATAAATATTATATAAATTTATATATATATATATATATAATTTTATTTAATATTATTTTTTTATTTTAAATATTTTATGTATAGTATATTATCGATAAATATAATTTAATTATGAAAATATTTAATAATTAAATAAATAATAAATAAAAATATATATATCGGTAAAAACTTGACTTATTGGTCAAAAGTTGACTTATCATTTGACCAAAGTTGACTTTTTGGTCAAAAGTTGACTTATTGGGTCAAATGGGAGTCATTCAGTCAAAAATTGACTATTTTGACCAAAATTGACTATTTGGTCAAAAGTTGACCTATTAGGTCAATGTATTTGTCATTGGATTAAGGATTTAATATTTTGACCAAAGTTGACTTTTTGGTCAGAGATTAACTTATTGAGTGAATAATTGGTCATTAGATCAAAAATTAACAATTTTGACTAAAATTTACTTTTTGGTCAAAAACCGACCTATTGGTTCAATGGGTTGGTCCTTGGGTCAATGGGGTGGTCATTGGGTCGAAATTGCCCATTTTGACAAAAGATTACTCTTTGGTCAAAAGTTGACCTATTTTCACCAAAATTAAATTTTTGGTCAAAAGTTAACCTATTGGGTCAACGGGGTGGTCATTGGGTTAGATATTGACTATTTTGACCAAAGTTGACTTTTGGTCAAAAGTTGACCTATTTGGTCAATGAGTTGGTAATTGGGTCAAGAATTAACCATTTTGATCAAAGATGACTTTTTAGTCAAAAATAGACCTATTAGATTAATGGGTTAAAAATAATTGGTCAACAAGTTGGTATATATATGTATATATATATATATATATATATATACATAAATTTACATACATATATATATATAATATTATTTTTTTAATTTAAATATTTTAAGTAAAGTATATTATTTATAAATAAAATTTAATTTTAAAAGATTTTAGTCAAAAGTAGACCAAATTGTGGCGGGTAGGCTCCCGCCCTCGCCTTAAAAATTTTAATTAACGGGCATAATATCGTTACCCCTTTCATTCACCCTGAGCACTTAGACTTCTTGTACTTGCCATCTCTTTCGTTGGATTCTCTTTTATATATAAAATACTTTTAAAATTAAATTTTATTTATAAATAATATACTTTAGTTAAAATATTTAAATTAAAAAAAATATTATATATATATGTATGTAAATTTATGTATATATATATATACATAAATATACCAACTTGTTGACCAATTATTTTTAACCCATTGACCCAATAGGTCTACTTTTGACTAAAAAGTTATCTTTGATCAAAATGGTCAATTCTTGAGCCAATTACCAACTCATAGACCAAATAGGTCAACTTTTGACCAAAAGTCAACTTTGGTCAAAATAGTCAATATCTGACCCAATGACCACCCCGTTGACCCAATAGGTTAACTTTTGACCAAAAATTTAATTTTGGTGAAAATAGGTCAACTTTTGACCAAAGAGTAATCTTTGGTCAAAATGGGCAATTTCTGACCCAATGACCACCCCATTGACCCAAGGACCAACCCATTGAACCAATAGGTCGGTTTTTGACCAAAAAGTAAATTTTAGTCAAAATTGTTAATTTTTGATCTAATGACCAATTATTCACTCAATAAGTTAATCTACGACCAAAAAGTCAACTTTGGTCAAAATATTAAATCCTTAATCCAATGACAAATCCATTGACCTAATAGGTCGACTTTTGACCAAATAGTCGATTTTGGTCAAAATAATCGATTTTTGATTCGAATGACTCCATTCGACCCAATAAGTCAACTTTTGACCAAAAAGTCAACTTTGGTCAAATGATAAGTCAACTTTTGACCAATAAGTCAAGTTTTTACCAAAATAGGTCAACTTTTGACCAAAATTAATATATTTTTATTATTAATATATTTTGACCAAAATTGGCTTTTTGGTCAAAAGTTGACCTATTGGTTCTATGGGTTTGTCATTGGATCAAGGATTGACCATTTTGACTAAAGTTGACTATTTGGTCAGAGATTGACTTATTGGGTCAATAATTGGTCGTTAATTCAAAAATTTCTTATTTTGATCGAAATTGACTTTTTGGTTAAATGTTGACCTATTAGGCCAATGGGTTGGTCATTGGGTCAAGGATTAATCATTTTGACCAAAGTTGACTTTTTGGTCAAAAAATGTCCTATTGGGTCAATGGGTTGGGCATTAGGTAAAAGATTAACCATCTTGACCAAAGTTGACTTTTTGGATAGTGATTGGTTTAGTGGGTCAAAATTTGGTCATTAGGTCAAAAATTGACTATTTTAATCAAAATTAACTTTTTGGTCAAAGTTGACATATTGGGTCAATGGGTTAAGGATTGACAAGTTTAACCAAAGTTGTCTTTTATTCAAAATTTGACCTATTTAGGTCAATGAGGCGGTCAGTAAATCAAAAATTGACAATTTTGAGCAAAATTCATTTTTTGGTCAAAAGTTGACCTATTGGGTCATTGGGTCAATGATTAACTATTTTGGCCAAAGTTAACTTTTTAATATTTAATTATGAAAATATTTAATAGTTAACAAAATTATAAATAACTATATATATATATATATATATATATATATATATATATATATATATATATATATATATATATATATATTTATAGTTATTTATGTATATATATATTTATTTATATATATATAAATTTATATAATATTATTTTTATATTTTAAATACTTTATGTATAGTAAATTATTTATAAATATAATTTAATTATAAAAATATTTAATAGTTAAACAAATTATAAATAAATTTGTATATATATAAATTTATTTAATTTTGTTTTCTTTGTTTTAAATATTTTAAGTATAGTATATTCTTTATAAACATAATTTTATCATAAAATTATTTAATAATTAAATAAATTGTAAATAAAAATATATATATATTTGTATAATATTATTTTTTTATTTTTAATATTTTAAGTATAATGTATTATTAATAAATATAATTTAATTATAAAATTATTTACTAGTTAAAAAAATGATAAATATATATATATATATATATATATATATATATATATATATATCTTATATTTATAAATATATATATATATATATATTTATTTATTAATATATATATATATATATATATATATATATATATATATATATATATATATATTTAATTTATTTTTATATATAGATTTATTTATTTAATTGTATTTTTTTATTTAATATATATATATATGTATGTATATATATATATATATATATATATATATATATATATATATATATATATATATATATATATATATATATATATATATATATATATCTATTTATAGATATATATATATATATTTATTTAATAATATTTTTTTATTTTAAATATTTTAAGTTCAGTTTATTATTTAAAAATATAATTTAATCATAAAAATATTTTATAGTTAAATAAATTATAAATAAATAAATTTATATCTCGTATATATAAATATATATATATATATATATATATAATATTATTTTTTTATTTTATTATTTATATAATATTATTTTATATAAATAATATTATTTATATATTATTATTTTATATATATATATATATATTTATTTAATATTATTTTTTTATTTTAATTATTTTAAGTATAGCATATTATTTATAAATACAATTTAATTATAAAAATATTTAATAATTAAAAATTAATAAATAAAAATATATATATAGGTATATAAAAATTTATATATATATATATATATATATATATATATATATATATATATATATATATATATATATATATATAAATTTATTTAATATTATTTTTTTATTTTAAATATTTTAAGTATTGTATATTATTTTTAAATATAATTTAATTATAAAAATATTTAATAGTTAACAAAATTATAAATAAATAACTAAATAAATAAATAAATAAATAAATAAATATATATATATATATATATATATATATATATATATATATATATATATATATATATATATATATATATATATATTAAAGAAAGAGCTACTCGTGGCTCCTTTCGTGTTGAAATAGGAAAAACAGTTACAAAAAGAGGAGGGAAGGAGGATCCCTAACTATAACTTAACAAAACATCATAATACCGCACCCATAACAGTTCCTCCTTCAAAAGAACAACTCAACGTGATGCAAAAAAGAAAAAACACACAAAAACCAGTAAACCCTAACCAAACATAGCAAAAACAGAGCATAAACAACACATATTAGGACAAAGGAAACATAACGGAATAGCTTAGAGAACTTCGTTGCATGAGGTAGACGGACTTGTTAGTAAAAGGAACAAAGTCGATGGGGCCACATATTAGGACAAAGTTAACTTTTTGGTCAAATGTTGACTTATTGGGTTAATGGGTGGTCATTAGGTCAAAAATTGACTATTTTGACCAAAATTGACTTTTTGGTCAAAAGTTGTCCTGTTGGGTCGATGTGTTTGTCATTAGGTGAAGGATTGATTTCTCCGACAAAAATTAACTTTTTGGTCGGAGATTGACTTATTTGGTCATTAATTGGTCATTAGGTCGAAAATTGATTATTTTGACCAAGATTGAATTTTGGTCAAAAGTTAACCCATCGGATCAACGAGGAGGTCATTGGGTCGAAATTGACCATTTTAACCAAAGTTGACTTTTTGGTCAAAAGTTGACATATTTAGCCAATGTGTTGGTAATTGGATCAAGAAGTTGACCATTATTACCAAAGATGACTTTTTTGGTCAAAGGATGACCTATTGGGTCAATGGGTTGGTCATTGGGTCAAAAATTATCCATTTTGACCAAAGTTAACTTTTTGGTCAAAAGTTGACCTATTGGGTCAATGGGTGGTCATTTAGTCAAAATTTAACTATTTTGACCAAAATTGGCTTTTTGGTCAAAAGTTGACCTATTGGTTCTATGGGTTTGTCATTGGATCAAGGATTGACCATTTTGACTAAAGTTGACTATTTGGTCAGAGATTGACTAATTGGGTCAATAATTGGTCGTTAATTCAAAAATTTTTTATTTTGACCGAAATTGACTTTTTGGTTAAATGTTGACCTATTAGGCTAATGGGTTGGTCATTGGGTCAAGGATTAATCATTTTGACCAAAGTTGAGTTTTTGGTCAAAAGATGTCCTATTGGGTCAATGGGTTGGGCATTAGGTAAAAGATTAACCATCTTGACCAAAGTTGACTTTTTGGATAGTGATTGGTTTAGTGGGTCAAAATTTGGTCATTAGGTCTAAAATTGACTATTTTAATCAAAATTAACTTTTTGGCCAAAGTTGACATATTGGGTCAATGGGTTGGTCATTGGGTTAAGGATTGACAAGTTTAACCAAAGTTGTCTTTTATTCAAAATTTGACCTATTTAGGTCAATGAGCCGAATCGATGAGATCAAAAATTGATAATTTTGAAGCAAAATTGACTTTTTGGTCAAAGTTGACTTATCGGATCGATAGGTTGGTCATTGGGTCAAATTAACTATTTTGGCCAAAGTTGACTTTTTAGTCAAAGGTTAACAAATTGGGTCAATGGGTTGGTCATTGGATGAAAGATTGACCATTTTCACCAAAGTTGACATTTAGGTCATTGTGTCAGAAATTGACCATTTTGACCCAATTCGACTTTTGGTCGAAAGTTGACCTTTTGTGTCGATGAGGTGGTCATTAAGTCGAAAATTGCCAATTTTTACCAAAATTGACTTTTTTATTCAAAAGTTGACTGTTAGATCGATAATTGGCAATTATGTAAAAATTTACTATTTTGACCAACATTGACTTTTTCGACAAAAGTCGATCTATTGGGTCGGTGGGTTGGTTTTGGGTCAAGGATTTACCATTTTGACCAAAGTTATCTTTTTGTTCAAAGGTTGACATGTTGGGTCAATGGGTTTGTCATTGGGTCAAGGATTGATAATTATGACCAAAGTTGACTTTTTGGTCATAAATTTACTTATTGGGTCAATAAATGGTCATTAGGTCAAAAATTATCTATTTTGACCCAAAAGTTGACTTTTCGGTCAAAAATTGACCAATTTAGTCAATGGGTTGATCTTTGGGTCAAAAATTGACCATTTTGACTAAAGTTGACTTTTTGGTCAAAAGTTGTCATTAGGTCAAAAATTGACTATTTTAACCAAAATTGACTTTTTGGTCAAAATTTGACTTATTGGGCAATGGGTTTGTCATTGGGTCAATCATTGATTTTTTTGTCCAAAGTTGACTTTTTAGTTAAAGATTGACTTATTGGGTCAATAATTGGTCATTAATTCAAAAAATTGACTATTTTGGTCATTAGGTCAAAAATTAATTATTTTGACCAAAATTAAATTTTTGGTCAAAAGTTGAGCCATTGGGTCAACGAGGAGGTCATTATGTCAGAAGTTAACCATTTTGACTAAAATTAACTTGTTTGGTCAAAAGTTGATCTATTTTAGTCAAAAGTTGACTTATTGGTCAAAAGTTGATCTAATTTAGTCAAAAGTTGACTTATTGGTCAAAAGTTGACTTATCATTTGACCAAAGTTAACTTTTTGGTCAAAAGTTGACTTTTTGGTCAAAAGTTGACTTATTGGGTCAATTGATGGTCATTGAGTCAAAAATTGACTATTTTGACCAAAATTGACTATTTGGTCAAAAGTTGACCTATTGGGTCAATGGATTTGTCATTGGGTTATGGATTGAATATTTTGACCAAAGTTGACTTTTTGGTCAGAGATTAACTTATTGAGTGAATAATTGGTCATTAGATCAAAAATTAACTATTTTGACCAAAATTTACTTTTTGGTCCAAAACTGACCTATTGGGTTAATGGGTTAGTCTTTGGGTAAATGGGGTGGTCATTGGGTCAGAAATTGGCCATTTTGACCAAAGATTACTCTTTGGTCAAAATTTGACCTATTTTGACCAAAATTGAATTTTTGGTCAAAAGTTAACCTATTGGGTCAACGGCGTGATCATTGGGTCGGATATTGACTATTTTGACCAAAGTTGACTTTTGGTCAAAAGTTGACCTATTTGGTCAACGAGTTGTTAATTGGGTCAAGAATTAACCATTTTGATCAAAGATGACTTTCTGGTCAAAAGAACACCTATTGGGTCAATGGGTTGGTGAATGGGCTAAAAATTGACCATTTTAACCAAAGTTGACTTTTTGGTCAAAA
>CM040438.1:82500-90000 GCA_022702705.1 Papilionanthe hookeriana x Papilionanthe teres
TTCATATAAGGAATGCTGCATGTATTTATATATATATAAAGCTATATATATAAATATGTTGAATATAAAATTATATAGATAAATATATATAAGTTTATATACCATAACTGTATTTATAGAATTCATATATATATAAACAGCAATTTATATATATATATATATATATATATATATATATATATATATATATATATATATATATATATATATATATATATATGTATATTTTTAGCACTAAATATAAATATATTTAAGAAAATGTCTTACATCTAACATGAGGGATGTCAAACAAATCCCCATGTAAAAGAGCACTAAATAAAGGAAAAGAAGAGTAATTAGCACTGTAGATAACTTCATGAGAAGAAGAAGCTCTAGTAGCTAGCCAATTTGCTGGTTGATTACCCTCCCTATAAGTATGACTCCAAAGGACAGCAATTGAAGATGAGATAGAATTAATTTTGTTCATCCAAATCTGAAGAAACCAAGGCACATCCACTTTTGACAATAAAACCTGTAGTAAAACCAGAGAATCCATTTCCAAATGAACAAATTTGTAATTCGAATAACAAGCAATTTTCGATCCCAAAATACGAGCAATCTGCTTCAGCTTCCAAAGCATTCAATGCAATAATAGGTGCTGAGAAAAACCGAGACAAATCCCTTTTGATTTCGCGAGTCCTCCAATACCACTGCTTGAATCTTTAAAGCTCCCATCGATATTAATCTTAAGCCATAAATTCCTAGGTGGTCTCCACATAACAAGTATAACTTTATTATTACTCGCTTTGTGATGGAGGAAGAAAAGAATTCGAATCTTACCAATAAAAGTAAGACAATTTCTACTGATATGTTCAACAGAATACACCTTGTTGTTATAAAGCAAATCATTTCTAGCAATCCATAAAAACCAGAAAATCACCAAAGGGATGTAATAATAAGAAAAGGATTTCCAAGTAACCCAGCAAGATATAATTGAACTCCAATAGGCTAAATGAGATTGCAGTCCCATAGCAGATAACACATTTTTCCAAACATCTTTTGCCACACTGCAATTTAGGAAAAGATGACCCATAGTCTCTTCGGCGGAATGACACAAATGACATCTGGAAGGAATTCTAAGTCCTTTAAGTTTCAATAGATCATCAGTTGGTAATAGATCCATGAACAACCTCCAACGGAAAAACGACATAGAAGGTGTTATATATTTATTCCAAAGCTTAGCACTCCAATCATTTTTTTGCCAAATAAAACATGTTTCGATAAATAAATTTTGATAAACTTTGGTTATGAGGCTTCTTGATGATCAATCTATCCGTTCCTCCATTATGCACAGGAGTGTTTAATATCATATTATGATAATCAGCAGGAACATAATCTCGAAATTTCTGTAAATCCAAAGATCCATCAGTCAAGCAGTCAGCAATATGTATAATACTACTGTTAGGATTAAAATTTTCTTGAAGTGATTTATCAAATAACCAAGTATCAAACCAGAAACTAATTTGGCCATTACCAATTTCCCAAGTAAACATCTTTTCAGCATATAATCTGACATTAAGCAATTCCTTCCAATTTTTAGAATCCCCTGGCTTAAGACTGACTTGAACTGGATGATCATTATAGCAGTATTTAGAATACATGAGTCTTGCCCACAAAGATTTTTGTGCTCTAAAATTAATCCATTGTTTACGATAGAAGGTAAAGCTCAAATGCTGAAAATTTTTAAAACCTAACCCACCACAATCAATAGGCTTACATAATTTCTCCCAATTGGTCCAAAGTGCATTTGCTTATCGTCGTCCTTCCCAAACAAATTTGTTAAACATAATAGAAAGCATTTTACGTGTACTCTTTTCATTTTGATCATCCGCATTATATAAAGAGGAAATGCAGATAGTACACTTCTGAGTAATGTAAGCCTTCAACCATTAGAAAGAAATGAGTTGGACCAACAATTAATTTGAGAAGAAATTTTGGCAATTATATTATCATCATGTGAAAGTTTCCTTCTTCCTTTAATAAGAGGAAAACCCAAATATATAAGTGGATATTGAGTCTCCCTAAATCGAGTAAAATCGAAATCCAATTTTTCCTTTGGACGGTAATTTTTGAGCTTGGAAGAAACCGACATTTAGATTTATTAAAACCATACCGTAAATTTCTTCAAATTCGATCAAGCACCTTCATAAGACATTTAATTGATTGCTTACTTCCATTAGAGAAAACAATAACATCATCAGCATAGGCTAGATGACTAACAAGCTGAGTAGATTTATGCTGATATTGAGTATATGGATGAGCTACCTGCATTTGATTCAACATTCTTGAAAGATAATCAAAAACAAGGATGAAAATATAAGGTGATAAAGGATCTCCTTGTCTAATACCCCTTCCAGATTTAAAGAATCCATGGCTAATACCATTAATAAGCACACTATGATAACTATTATTTAACCACCGTAAATGAGATTACGAAATTCAAGCTAAATCCCCTATCGGCAAGAACCTTCGAATAAAACTCCAACTAATGGAATCAAAGGCTTTAGCAATATCTAGTTTAAAAATGATATTAGATCCTCTGCAGAGCATTTATCAAGATCTACTAGCAACTCTTGAGCCAAAAGAACATTATCACAAATACTCCTTCCCTTTATAAAAGCACTTTGATTATCGAAATAAGGTTCTCCAATAAAGGCCGTAATCTAAAAACCAAGACCTTACTTATGATTTTGGAAAAGGTTGAAGTCGACTAATTGGTCCGAAATCCACGCAAGTGGATTTCCTTTTATCCTTAGGAATCAATACAATAGAAGTGGAAGCAAAATATTTAGGGAGATCAATTCCTTGAAAAAGCTTTGTATAGCCATGACCACATCGATTTAATAACCATCCAAGTTCTTAATATAAAAATCACCGTAAATCCATCTGGCCCAAATTGCCTTACTTCCATCAATGGTTTTTAGAGCCTCAAAAACTTCATTAGTGCTTGGAGGTTGAGACAAGCAATCCATATTAACATTACTTAAATCAGATCTTATAATTGAAGAAGAATAAGCAGTAGAATTCACTGGCTGATAAGAAAATAAACTTGAAAAATATGTAATAGCATCAGCAACAATATCTTTTGAATCTACTAACCATGTATTATTAGCTGATTTGATTTTCAAAATAACATTAACAGATCTTTTGTACTTAATAGCAGCATGGAAAAATTTTGAATTCCTGTCACCATACTTAAACCAGTTAAGCTGCCGCTTTTGTCTGTAAGAAAATCTCTTCGATCTTGATAGCAGAATGTAATTTACAATAGGCTTCATTCGTATTATAATCGAATCTAATCCATCTTCAACCAATTTCTCTAATTCATTCACCATGGATTCAGCTTCAACAACTTTCTGATGAACATTACCAAAGACAGTAAAGTTCCAATGTTTCAGTTTACTAGCAATCATTTTTTGTAATTGCCAAAGTTTGGAAATAGGATCAGAATAAAATCTTAGCAAAGAAGCCTTCCAATTATCAGCAATTAATTGAGAATATTCAGGATGAGTGGACCAAACATTTAAATATCTAAAGACAGAATTTTTAACAGCTGTAGAGAAAGCACAAGTAATCAGTAGAGGAGTATGATCAGAGCTAAGCCTTGCCAAATGATTAACTTTAGTAACGAGGAACATGTTGAGCCAATTCCGATTCACCGAATTCTATCTATTCTCTCATAGATATTGCCTCTCCTCCAAGTAAAAGGGGATCCGTCAAATCCAATATCAAAGAGTTTAGTCGAAGAGATATTATTAGTAAAATTCAACATTGCTTGTAGATTAGGATTCCTTCCACCTTTTTTTCACTAGGATGAGCAATAGAATTGAAATCACCACCCACAATCCAAACTATCATTCATAGAAATACTTATATGATGTAAGCAATTCCATAATTCAATTCTATCAGCATTTGAAGAAGCAGCATATATGAAAGAAGCAAAACCATAAAATTGATCTAGTTCAAAATGAAAATGGATCAACTGAGAATGATTAAATATAAGATTAATCTTCAGCTCTTTCCTGTAGAATAACCATATCTTATTTGAACAATTAATAAGGAAATTATAACCAGGGAGTCTTTTAGTAAATCTATCAAAATTAGATTTCACCAAAGGCTCAAGAATAACTATAACCCAAAAATGATGAACCCCTGTTTAAGTTTAGAAGTCTATTAAGAGAGCCGAGGTCGACCACTCCCCTAATATTCCAAAGCATAAAAATTTAATCATGAATAATATTTTTCCTCCTCTAGTCAAACCTAGAAGAAGAAGTAGTAGCTTGCATGAATAATATTACTTTCGAAAGATTCTTTAACTCCATTGATGTCTTCTTTTTGCTTTCCGTATCATCCAATCATTATTAATCTCGTAAATAACTGTCAATCTCGTTGTATTTTCAGTCTCCATTTGATTTATTTGTTGAAAAACAGGATAATTTGTAGGCTTAGGATAAACTTCAACATTTTGATAATGAGTAATAGGATAGTCTTGTGTAGATTCAAAAGGAATTTGGACATCTGCAACAGAATTAATAATGGACTTCTCAGCATCTATTTCACTTTCAGGCACATTAACTATTTCGTAAACTCGAACTTGCATAGCATCGGATCCAAGTAATGTGGCTCATCAACAATTTCCACAACGAGCTCCTTAGAATTATCGTAAATTTGAATATCGGGAATCAAATCGAATTTTGAATAATGTGCTCTTCACGGACTCCTTATTATTAATTTGCTCGCTCTTTCCCAATGGGGCATAAGTCCGCAATTCTTCCTCAACAACAACATCAGTATGTTTTTTGAATATAGAATCTTTAGTCCTGTTGTTCTTCAAATGGGGATGAAGTCTAAAACAATTAACATTAGAATGTCCAAACATTTTACAATGTTGACAATAAAATGGCTTATTTTCCATAATAACATTTTGCCAATATCCATTATGAGGTGTACCAATCCAGATTTCATCAACATCGGCAAGGATACATCTCTTTCCACAAGAATTCTAGCCACCGAAGGCCTGGTGAGTTGAAATGTAGGCATATCCAGCTTAAAGGCCTACCTAAGGCGATCCCAATAGCATATAAAATCTGATGGTTAAATAGATGGAGTTTCAAATTTGGTAATTTATACCAAATAGGAATAACAGGTGGTTCTTGATGAGGATCAAATGAAGGAGATCATTTCAGAAGTTTCATAGGAATACCCTCAATCAAAACAAATTTCTTGGAGAAAATGTTAGCATAATCCACTTCTTTAGAAAGTTGGATCATAATATGTCTTCCATCAAACAAGCCAACCTTCCAAGAACCCAATAATTTAAAATTCTCAAAACATTTCCTTATAACTTCCATTTTAGGATGGCCAAGTTGAAATTTACCAATTAAAGTAAATTTGTGAACATCCACAAGAGAGGAAATATCGAATCCGATAGAATTAGAGCTGGCTTACCTCCTTTTTTCTCAATCTTCTTAATGAATCGACATTCACCCTTACCATTAGCGAGCATCATGATAAAATTGTGGGAAAACCAGTTTGTCGAAGAAGTCGAAGTAACAAGACCAGGCTACTTCGACGAAAAGACTTTGCCGGATTATGAATTTGTTCAGCCATAAAACCGGATGAAATCAAGAATCCTCAGCAGAATGAAACAAGTAATAAGGAAACAAAGAAAGATTGGAAAAAACTAAGAGAATTAGTCTTCAAATCAATCAACACATCCCAAATCAGAGAAGGAAATCAAGAATCGCACCAAGAAGGCTCCCATCCTGCACCAAGATCAAAAAAATATATATATATTTTGACATATGTATATCTAGATATAGTTATGAAAAAATTTATACATTCATATCTATAAATATTTATGTATGTATATATAACAAATGGGTAGTACCGATTCCATCGCTCAAATAAAGAATAAGAAGATCAAGAGAATCGAAGAATTGGTATATCCACGTTATCCTCATCGAGCAAAATCGATAGTCCGCGGCGGGTTTGTACCCACCAAAATCCGAGCGCCTAAAGAACCGAGATTGGCCAACCAATTAGCTGGTCTATTTCCTTCCCTGTAGATGATATTCCAACTGACCGAGATATGAGAAATGATGTATTTAATGCGATTTATATAATATATAATATCCCACGGTATCAATATATTATTAGTTAAAGCAAGAAATAAAATGGACGAATCCACCCAAAAAATAACACAATGCCAATTGAAATGCACCGCAATAGAGACCGCCAACATTAAGGCATGAGCTTCGGACTGCAATGGAGTGTCCGCAATACAAGGGAAAGAAAAGAAGGGCGTGCATTTTTTTTTTATGAATTACGAGCAACTCCACCAACCTCCGCACGAAACGGTCGCCAACTCCCATCGACATTAAATTTAACCCAACCAGTATTGGGTGTCCGCCATCTCACCAAAATAGGGAGTTGCGGAGAGGTAACTGTCTCATGAACACTGTGGTCAAAATGTACAATGCCCGAGAAGAAACTAGCCTTCATATTACTTAACTTATAAACTTTGTTAACATAGGCCAAAATGTTGGAGAAAAAAGTATTGGAGGAAACCGAAGTTCTGAGGAGCAAAAGGAGGAATCCGCCCGAGGAGGGGCTCGCGTCTGATTAGCTATATTGTTGTATTGAATGATCCCGGTCGATTACTTTCGTGCATTTAGTCTCGAATGGCATTTCATGCCATCCATAAAAACCAGCAAATAATAAAGGGATAGATGGTAAAAAAATGATTAGGCCGGCGATCGAAAACCCATAAGTCATTAAAATCCTCACCCGGACGGACATAAGTGCCAAACAAACGACCCCCTTTCATCTAAATAGAACGAGAGAAAGGACAAGTAATAAAAATGTGACGTAAAGACTCTTCCTCCATCTTACAAAAAAACATCTAGAAGCTAACCGAATTCCTTTCAACTTAAGAATATCATCGCAAGGCAAAACCTTATGAAAAATTCTCCAAAGCTAAAAAGACATCGAAGGGGTTAAAGCATGTGACCAAATGCTCTTACCCCAGAGGTTGGCTGAAAATTATGTAAATGGTAGTAAATCGTCTTTGAGATAGTTCTATTTGATGCGAATTTCGTTATAAGATAGTCAATCTTAGTCGAGTCAAAAGGGATGGTAGATATAAAGCTAGCATTATCGACCCCAACAAGTTGATACAAAAGCAGGATATTCCAAGTGTGATCCCGCCAAACATCGGACACAAGAAGATCGTCGTTAGCATCCGGTCCAGGAATAAAATGAACCGGATACCAACTATCATGCCAAAACGATATGTTACCATTGCCCAAGTCCCAGTAAATAAGGTTTTTAGCCCAATCCCTGCAAGATAAGATTCGCTTCCACATTCTAGAATCACCCTTCCTCCAGAAAACGAGAGAAGGGAGACGATTCCTGCAATTTTTATCATGCACAAAGGAAGACCATAACGAATCGTGCTTA
>CM040438.1:95000-110000 GCA_022702705.1 Papilionanthe hookeriana x Papilionanthe teres
GAGAATACTTTTCAGCAAAGTAATTCTCCCACCATTAGAGAGGAAGGAATTGGACCAGCTAGAAACTTGATTTTTTATCTTTTCTATAACTTCCTGAAACTGGGTCTGTTTAGATCTGCCTTTTATGAGCTGAATTCCAAGATAATCAATTGGGAGGGTAGCTGAGTGAAAACCAGTGTAGTCAGAGATCCATCTTCTTTGACTTAGGCTAACATTCTTGCTAGGGTAGAAAAGACACTTAGTAAGATTAAATTCCATTCCAGAAACATCTCTAAAATGATTTAAAGTCTTCGAACCACCCTTATAGCAGCTTTAGATGCCTTAGAGAAAATTATGATATCATCGACATAGGATAAGTGACTTATCCTAATGTTAGATTTATGGTGGTAAGCAAGGTGAGGAGAAGCGACAAAAGCTTGGTCTAAACATCCGGACGGATAATCAAAAGTCAAAATAAAAACAGTTGGGGAGAGGGGTCTCCTTGTTTGATACCTCTAGAAGCACTAAAGAAGCCCCGCTTATTCCCATTCACAAGCACGTAATGAAAATTGCACTTTAACCACTCGTTGATGAGATGAACCAAGCTGGGTTGAAAGCCTCTAGCTGTTAAAATATTCAATATGAAATCCCAGCTAATTGTATCATAAGCTTTTTTAATATCAAGTTTGAAAATGATATTGTGGCCTCTGCATTTCTTATCTAAGTCCAAAAGCATTTCTTGGGCCAACAGAATATTGTCTGAGATGTTCCTTCCTTTAACAAAGGTCGCTCGGCTCTCACGTATAATATGACTCGGATGTGGCCGAATTCTTGAGACAAGGATTTTACTTAGCACTTTAGACATTACAGTAGTTAAGCTGATAGGTCTATAATCACCCCAGTTTAGTCTGACTTTGTTCTTAGGAATAAGCACAATGGTGGAAGCAGAAAAGAATTTGGGAGGATCCATGCCTTGGAAGAAGGCTTGCACAGCTTGAATGACATCCCGACCAGTAATTGACCAGCTAGCTTTATAAAAGGAGGATGTGAAACCATCAGGACCCGGCGACTTTGGTATCTTTGATGGTATCAAGAGCCATCTTAATCTCGATCTCCTCGGGGATATCGGTTAGGTTCGGTTCTCGCACATAGTTAAGGTTATCTCGAAAAAGATTATGTTGAATAGGAGTGGAGCTAGATGGCACTCGAGTAAAGAGATGGCTAAAGTGTCTCTCGACATCCCTAGCAATCTCATCGACCTCGGTGATTCGATTCCAACTTCATTAGTAATGGTGAGTATCATATTACATTTTCTTTTGAAGTTAATATAAGCATGATAAGTACTTGGTATTTCGTCCCCATCAATAAATCTGCGGATGCAGCTTTTCGTTTGTAAAATTCAGCTTGGTAATTGATCCGTGCGAGGAGCTCGTTCGGATGCTCTAAAAGAGCAGCTTCATCCTTGTCCCCTATTAAGAAAGCAGCTTCAGTATTTGCAACCTCAGCTTCTGCCTTATGTATATTTTCCTGGAGGTTCCCAAAAGTGTTCCAGTTCCAGCTCCTAAAATGTTGAGCAGTCAGTTTGTGCAGAGACCATAATATTATTTTTTTATTCTGAAATATTTTAAGTATAGTTTATTATTAAAAATATAATTTAATCATAAAAATATTTAATAGTTAAATAAATTATAAATAAATAAATTTATATATGTATATATATATATATATATATATATATATATATATATATATGTAAATAAATATTTATAATATTATTTTATTATTTTATTATTTATATAATTTTATTTTATATAAATAGTATTATTTATATAATATTATTTTATATATATATATAAATTTATTTAAAATTATTTTTTTATTTGAAATAATTGAAGTATAGCATATTCTTTATAAATACAATTTAATTATAAAAATATTTAATAATTAAAAAATAATAAATAAAAAATATATATATGTATTTAAATATATATATATATATATATATATATATATATTTCTATATTAATTTATTTAATATTATTTTTTATTTTAGATATTTTAAGTATAGTATATTATTTTTAAATATAATTTAATTATAAAAATATTTAATAGTTAACAAAATTGTAAATAACTATATATATATATATATATATATATATATATATATATATATATATATAAAAGAAAGGGCGACTCGTGGCTCCTTTCGTGTTGAAATTGGAAAAACAGGTACCAAAAGAGGAGGGAAGGAGGATCCCTAACTATAACTAAACAAAACAACACAGTACCGCACCCATAACGGTTCCTCCTTCCAAAGAACAACTTGACACGATGCAAAAAAAGAAAAAACACACAACAACCAGTAAACCCTAACCAAACATAGCAAAAACAGAGTATAAAAAACACATATTAGGCCAAAGGAAACATAACAGAATAGCCCATAGAAGTTCGTTGCCGCAAGGTAGACGAACTTGTTAGCAAAAGGAACGAAGATGATGGGGCCACAGCAATGTACTGTTTGTACTGTAATGTGATGCGCAGAAAAGAAGTCGCGTAGAGCGGACCTGAAAAGAAAACAGACAAAATAGCCACCGGAGACAACTCAGGGAGCCAAATCGCAGCAAAATTAAGTCATAACAAATATATGTAAGTGTGGAATCATTCTAAAAGTGTTTGAATTAATTGAAATATAAGCTCTTAATAAAACCAAGAAAAATAAGCAAGGCTCATCCAACCCAACAATATAACCTCCCAGAAGAGGAACTAGTCAACATGACCCCAAGCAAAACAAAGTTTCCAAAGACAGTTCCAGCAAAAAGAAGTTAAAAGCTAAAAATACATGTGTGCGTGCGTCTATATATATATAAAAGGGAAGCAAGAAGAGGCCTTATATATATATATAAGGGAAGAAAGAAGAGTCCCGGAAGCCACCTAAACCAACGGCGAGAGAGGGGGAAGTCGGAAGTGTGAAAATACCACCCGGAACCTTCCTCCAAGCAATAATTAGCTACACCATATAACTTGGATCTCAAATACATAGGTATATATATAAATATAGAACTATATATATAGAATGGCAATTTGGCTTGTTGTTCGCGAATGTACTCGTGTTCGGCTGAGTTAAGTAGCTCGTGTTCGGCTCGTTCGTTAAGCCTAACGAGCCGAACACGAACAAATTTTTAAGCTCGAAATGTTAACGAGCCGAACACGAGCAACTCGTTTGTTCGCTCGTGTTCGGCTCGAATTGGCTCGAAATAAAAAAATAATCATATAATTATTTATATAATAATTTATTATATATATATTATTTATATATTAATATATTATATATATTTATATTTAAGTTTAAATCATAATTGCTTGTGTGGTAGCGTGGTTATGCTTCTTGTTTCCATTCATTTAGTCCAGGTTCGAATCCAGCAGTAGACATATATTTTTCCAATTAATTTTAACGAGCCAATTTCGAGCCGAACACGAACAAAAATATTTAATTCAAGCCGAACACGAACACACCTTTCACGAGCCATTTCGAACACGAGCGGATTTCGAGCCGAGCTAATTTCAAACGAGCCGAACACGAGCCAAGCCCGAGCCGGCTCAAGCTCGGCTCGTTTACAGCCCTATATATATATATATATATATATATAATTATATAAAATATGTAAAATTATATAAGCAAGCAAACCGGTAAAAGGCGGATAGCAGAAAACGGAACAACCGAGCATGAAGGAATAGAAACCAGATATATAAAGATTGATATACACACATGTGTGTGTGTGTGTGTGTGTATATATATATATATATATATATATATATATATATATATATATATATATATATATAAGTCTAAGAATAAATATTTATATATATATGTGTATGTAACAAAGCTTTATATAGAGAGACATATAGATATAATCACAGAAATATATATATATATATATGTAAATAAAAGAGAATCCAACGAAAGAGATGGCAAGCACATGAAGTCTAAGTGCTGGGGCGAATGAAAGGGGCATCGATATTATCCCCGTTAATTAAAATTTTTAAGGCAAGGGGCAGGAGCTTACCTGCCACAATTTGGTTACTCGACGAACCAAGCCTAGCAAGCCAGTTAGCGGATCTATTACCTTCCCGATAAATGAACCGGTGGGCAATGTGGAAGTGAGCAGTAATATATATATTTATAAATATATATATTTATTTATATATATAAATTTATTTAATATTATTTTTTAATTTTAAATATTTTAAGTATAGTATATTATTTATAAATATAATTTAATTATAAAAATATTTAATTATTAAATAAATTATATATATATATATATATAAAATTATTTTTTTATTTTAAATGTTTTAGATATAGTTTATTACTTATAAATATAATTTAATTATAAAAATATTTAATAGTTAAGTAAATTATAAATAAAAATATATATAGGTATATATATATATATATATATATATATATATATATATATATATATATATATATATATATATAAATTTATTTAATATTATTCTTTTATTTTAAATTTTTTAAGTATAGTATATTATTTATAAATATAATTTAATTATAAAAATTTTTAATAGTTAAATAAATTATAAATAAATAATAAATATATGTATATATAAATATAAATATAAATATATATATATATATATATATATATATATATATATATATATATATAATATATATATATATATATATATATATATATATATATATATATATATATATATATATATATATATATACATATACATATATATGTATATATAAATTTTAATAATATTATTTTTTTAATTTAAATATTTTAAGTATAGTATGTTATTTCTAAATATAATTTATATATATATATATATATATATATATATATATATATATATATATATATATATATATATATATATATATATATATCTATATATATATATCTATTTAATAATATTTTCTTAATTTTAAATATTGTAAGTATAGTATATTATTTATAAATATAATTTAATTATAAAAAAATTCAATAGTTAAATAAATTAAAATAAATTTTTATATATGTGTATATATATATATATATATATATATATATATATATATATATATATATATATATATATATAAATTTATATAAAGATATTTCTTTATTTTAAATGTTTTAAGTATAGTTTATTATTTATAAATATAATTTAATTATAAAAATATTTAATAGTTATGTAAATTATAAATAAAAATATATATTGGTATATTTAATGGGTCACCACTCGTCATCCCGCTCCCTCTCTCGCCCTGCTAAAGTTTCGCCGCATGGCGAACCCTATAGCCTTTCCCACAGAAACTCGTCGCACGCTACGGGAGGTATTCACGTTTCTCGCGTTCGTCCACTCGCCCGCCCGCTGCGCTACACCCTGTGGATCTGCTGCGCTCAACTTATACGATTGGCTCGTCTCCTGTGTCGCTGACGTCTCCAGCATCGTTGTCACTCCAGCATCGCTGTCGCCTAAGTGTTCCAGAGTCGATCTCCAGCGTCTGCTTGCTGGTGGCCAAGCTCTACTCGATTTCCTGCAACCTGAGGGTTTGTGATCCTGCAGCAAGCTTGACGGGATTTGCACACCGGGTCGCTGAAATGGCTTCGGGTCATTCTTACGTCGATTCCCTCGTCGGTAATAAGCCCGCCCGCGCTCCTTCACGTTCCAACATGTTTCTGCAACGATTTCACGATGCATTCACGCAAGGAGTTGAATCAGGATTCCTAAAAAAAGCATCCCGTAAAGACGGCAAACCTGCCATCTTTCTTATTGAGGAAGAGATCTCCATCCTCGCTGCACCCTGTCATTTTTTCCTAGTTGGAAAATTCCTCTAGGGTAATCCAAAACTTGAACTAATCCGTAAGGAATTTGAGCAAATGAAACTGATTGGATGCTGGAAGATTGGAAGACTGGATGGTCGGCATGTTCTCATCCAACTGACAGATGATGGAGATTACACCCAGGTGTTTGCTAGAAGAACACTTTGCATCGACAATCGGGTGATGAAGGTGCTGAAAAGGACGGTGGATTTTGACCATCGCACTGAACCTCCCATCATCCCCGTTTGGTTGCGCTTCCCAAATCTGCAGGTACACCTCTACGATCAGGAGCTTCTTTTTACCTTTGCAAAGGTCTATGGCACTCCACTTCAATCTGACCCGCCCACAGAAGACTTGACTCGCCCTTCTGAGGCGAGAATACTGATAGAACGAGACATCACGCTACCTTTTCCGAAAGAGTTCTGGATTGGCACACAACACCAGGGATTCTGGCAACCAGCAGAATTAGAACAGGTGCCTCTTTACTGTACCCACTGTCGTATGTTTGGACACTCCCCCATCAGTGTTACCAACTGCATCCGAATCTCAAACCTCCACGTGCCAATACTACTGGACCACATACTTCTGCGTCGGATGTCCCGCTTCCCTTCCCTTCAGAGATACTCACTGATGTTGCAGATCAGATTGAGTTGGCTCAACTTGTGGAGGAGCAACAGACAGTTCCCATCGATAGTCAGGATGAGGTCATCGCTCTGCCTCCTTCTTCTACTAAAGCAGCTACACTTCCACCTCAGGTACCCACTATTACAGAGGGAGAGCAGACACCCCACCATGTTATGACTGAAGACAGGGAAGAGACACACACTCATGTGGATATTAATATTCAATCCAAAGATTTGACTTCTGTATCACCTTCTGCTCCTTTTGTTCCTATGACTACAGATCATATGTCTCCCCATGAAAAGGGGGCCCTGGTTTCTCCTCCAGTTCTCCACCCACCTACGGAATCTGTAACTGTTGCCACTAAAGCATATCTTCGGTCCACTGAAGAAGAATGGCAAGTGTTTACCTCCCGGAGGAAGAAGAAAGCGGGCGGCACTATCCCCCTTGGAAATATTATGGACGATAGTCTGGTTTCCCTTGGCATTGGGGAAGCACTTCAGAATGCGAGTTAGCTGTGTATTTTATCGCTAGGGCCAGGGGGCCTTGGGAACCTTCTCCTCTTTAGCTGTTAGTTTTTGTGTTGAATCATCTGTATCGCTCTGATAGAGCTCTATTTTGGATTTATGGGATGTGCTCAAGTTTGTTTAGGCCATCTTATATTACTCTTTGAACCCCCCTTTTAATTTCAAATATATATATATATATATATATATATATATATATATATATATATATATATATATATATATAGTTTTTGTAATGCTTGATCATGGTTTAAGATTGGTAAAAATAATATGAAATCCTTTTTTTGCAATATATATATAAATTTTATTAAGTATAGTATATTATTTATAAATATAATTTAATTATAAAAATATTTAATAGTTAAATAAATTATAAAAAAATAAATAAATATTTTTATATATAAATATAAATATATATTAATATATATATATATACATATATATGTATATATAAACTTATATAATATTATTTTTTTATTTTAATTATTTAAAGTATAGTATATTATTTATAAATATAATTTATTTATAAAAATATTTAATAATTAAAAAAATTATAAATATATATATATATATATATATATATATATATATATATATATATATAAAATTAAATATTTAATAAAAATATTTAATAATTAAATAAATTATAAATAAATATATATATATATATATATATATATATATATATATATAATATTATTTTTTATTTTCAATATTTTAAGAAAGATAAATATAATTTAATTATAAAAATATTTAATAATTAATTAAATTGTATATATATATATATATATATATATATATATATATATATATATATATATATATATATATATATATATGTATATGTATAAATTTATATAATATTATTTTTTTTATTTTAAAAATTTTAAGTATAGAATATTATTTATAAATATAATTTAATTATAAAAATATTTAGTAATTAAATTAATTATAAATATATATATATATATATATATATATATATATATATATATATATATATATATATATATATATATATATATATATATATATATATATATATATATAATATTATTTTTTTATTTTAAATGTTTTATGTATAGAATATTATTTATAAATATAATTTAATTTAAAAATACTAAATAATTAAATAAATTATTGATAAAAAAATATATATAGTTATATATATATATATATATATATATATATATATATATATATATATATATATATATATATATATATATATATATATAATATTATTTTTTTATTTTAAATGTTTAAAGTATAGTATATTATTTATAAATATAATTTAATTCTAAAAATATTTAATTATTAAATAAATTATAAATATATATATATATATATATATATATATATATATATATATATATATATATATATATTTTTTTTGGGGGAAGGAGCTACATTTGGCTCCCTACATGTTGATTAAAAATATGAAGTTACAAAAGTGATCCCACGGGGATGAGGAACCCATTACAACTCCACACCAAAAAGAAAAGTGACTAAGAAAAGAAATAAACAAGTAAGAAATCATCCACTCCCAAAAAAAGAGACAAATCAACCAGGAGAAAACACCCAAAAATAAGTAAACCAAGTAGAACTAAAAAACTCCTACGATGAACTATAAACGGCCCATAGTAGGTGCAGGGAGAGTAACTCAATGCTGGGACATTACTCCAATATTCGAAATGAGGAGCATGGAAGGAGTCGACTGGATGAGTTGATGAAGGCTGGGGAGGTAGAGTAGAAGAGACCATTATCTCTTGGGAAGATAATGCTCTTTTAGCAATCCAATTAGCGAGTGTCCGTAACCTTCTCCGAAAGTAAAGTTAAATTGAACGATAAGTCGGGGTAGCAAGGATCCGATTTTGTAAACCCGAGTGGAATGGTGCCATGGAGGGGAAGGTCATTCCGAAAATACCGTAGTAATGTAGAAGAATCACCCTCCACAATGATATATGACCACCGAAAAAGAGTAGCAATGTGAAGAGCCCGGAAAACGACAGCTAATTCGGCTTCCAATGGATCGACTTGCAGTAGTGGGAGCTCGGAAGAAGAGCAAACCTTTCCCAATATGGTCTCCGAAAATACCTCCAATGCCGACAATCCGATTTTTAAAAGCACCATCGATATTGACTTTGATAAAAGGAGGGCTAGGAGCTTTCCAAAAGATCTTAATGACTTTGTGAGGCATATGTCTATTGGCAGACAAGGAAGACTGTAGGATATTTGGAAAGTTTTTAACAGAAATCAATTTTGAGATAAAAGTGAGGCAGTGGGTAACCACCCTGTCAGCTTTATGAAGCACCCCATCATATTTAACTCCATTTCGTGCATCCAAATGAACCAAGCCACAATACAAGGGATCTCCCCAACTTTAGCTTTCGCCGGGAGTTCCGGGAAGCATTAAAATCTTGCCACTCTAATAGAAGCCGATTAATTTTCAATTTGCTGATCGGACCTAACCAAACCTCTTGAGAGAAAGGGCATTTGAAAAAGAGATGACTCGAGTTTACGAATTAACAAGCACGAGAGAAGGCATTTAGAAGGGCCTCTCGAACCTTTAAGTTTTAGAATATCATCGATTGGGAGAATCCCATGGAAAATTCTCCAAATGAGGAAGGACATGGAGGGTGTAAGATATTTATTCCAAATGTTATTGCCCCAATCAACCTGATTCCAGGAGTTGATAGTAGAATAAATATGCTTGGTAATACTGCTATGTTTATCATTAATCCATCTGAGTTTATCAGGTTGAGACCTATCAAAAGGGATTTGAGCTACCTGATCCACAACATTGTTGGCCAATAAAAGTTTCAGTTTAGGAATGGACCAATTCATGTTGTCCCAACAGCATGAAATCGGGAAATGGTCTTTGTTAATATTAGGTAGGGGAATCAACAGTTCCCTTTGACACCAATTTTCTTGCCAGAACGGGATATCCCCCTTGCCCAACTCCCGATAAATCAGAGATTCAGCAGTGTCTTTGTTGATTAGCATATGTTTCCAGATTCTAGAAATACCTGTTTTGATTTGAGAGGATAAGGGATGAGTGTTTCTGCAATATTTCCCTTTCATAAATTGAGCCCAAAGAGAATTCTGCTCCCTGAAATGAATCCATAGCTTACAGAAAATAACTTGTTGTAGATGTTTCAAGCCTTTAAAACCTAAACCACCGACGACTTTAGGCAAGGCAACCCTTTGCCAGCTAGCCCAATGAAATTGTTTTCTTTGGCCGGACCAAAGAAATCGTTAAAGATTCTTTCAATCCGAATCCCGGAACTTTTCTTTAAACAAGCCATCCGTAAGATATAAGAAGGGAAAGAGGTTAATATACTATTCGGAAGTGTAATTCGCCACCGGATGAGAGGAAGGAATTGGACCAATTTGAGAGTTGAGTATTCGACTTGGCAATGATTTCCTCAAAATGAGTTTGTTTAGATCTGCCTTTGATAAGAAGAACCCCCAAGTACTTTATAGGGAGGCTAGTTTTGACAAAGCCGGTGAGTTCGGTGGTCCGAGTGGATAATGTTAGGATGGATGTTGTTGGGGAAAAGCAATTCACACTTATTTTTGTTGAAATGAAGGCCGAAATCAGTTGAAACTTGTTGAGGCAGTACATCACCTTCTTGACTGCAGTTTTAGAAGCTCTGGAAAATATCATTAAATCATCAGCATATAAAAGGTGAGAGATATTAATGTCTGACCTGTGGTGGAATTGAGCATAAGGATGGTTAGAGACTTGAGTGTCCAGAAGCTCGGAGAGATAGTCCATAACAATGATAAAAATGGTGGGAGAGAGTGGATCTCCTTGTTTCGACCCTCTAGTAGCTCCGAAATCACCCCGGCATTTGCCATTAATAAGGATAGAGTGGTTATTATTCGAAGCCATCTCTTTATAAGAGAACGAAATCCCTAGAGAAACCTCACAGCATGAAGCACTCGAAGAATAAAGTTCCGATCAATAGTATCATAAGCCTTTTTGATGTCAAGTTTGTAAATCAAGTTACCACCCCTAACGATGTCCGTCCGGATCCAACAAAATTTCTTGAGCAAGGAGGGCATTATCGACGATGGATCCGCCTTTAACAAAAGCCGATTGGTTAGGTCGATAATTTGAGCAAGGTGAGGTTGCAATCTACCAACCAAGATTTTACTTGATCACCTTACTAATAACGATGGTTAGAGCTAATTGGTCCATAGTGGTTCCGGCACTTGGGGGCATTGATCTTAGGCACAAGAACAATGGTGGATGCATGGAAGTATTGGGGAATGTCCTTTCCGAGAGAAGAAGCTTTGGATAGCAGAGGTAACCTCGGCTTTACAAGTGTTCCGGGTTTTTTTATAAAAGTCGGCACTAAACCCATCGGGTCCTGCTTGTTTTAGAGTCATCAATAGAGTTGAGTGCCACCCAAATTTCCTCCAGGTGAGGGAATATCGGCTAATTGGAGAGGCGAGTGTAATTATATTCTCTATCAAACAGGCTCTCATCAATAGGAGATCTACTGCCAGGCTTAAAAGTCAGAAGTTCCTGGTAATACTTGACAGCATCATTGGCAATAGCTGCTTCCTCATTCAGTAAAAGACCTTGATCATTTAAAATTGAATGAATAGCATTACATTTCCTTTTGAATTTTATCCATGCATGAAAGAATTTAGTGTTCCTATCTCCATCTTTAAATTTAGAGGTAGCGGCTTTTTGTCTAAGGAGTTGGTCTTGCCGATCAATAAGAGTAAGAAGATGCTCCCGAGCAGATGACCATCCGGCAATATTTGGTATCATCGAAAGGGCGGCAACTTCCAAAGAAGAGAGATCCTTCTCGGCTCGTATAATGTTTTGAGTGATGTCCCCAATAGTTTCCCAACTCCAGTGAGAGAGGACAGCAGCCAATTTCAGTTGAAGATTCTGAAGTCTGATAAAAGGATTGGAGTGGGGACAACCAGTCCACTGTTTAGAGACAATAGATTGAAATTGAGGGTGGGAAGACCAGAAATTTAAGAATCTGAAATGGGGGGACCTGGTTAGGTTGGGGGAGTAGTAATGGAAATAAGTAAAGGTCACGTGATCGGACCAGACAAAATTGAGATGTGAAATGGTAGTATGAAGAAAGGTATGGTGCCAAGAGTTATTAGCCGGGAATCTATCTAATCTCTCCCAAATTTTCCCCCTCCTCCAAGTAAAAGGGTTCCCTTGGAACCCCGAATCAAAAGATTTGCTCTCTGGATATTATCATTAAACTCGGTAAGTTGGTTAAGATTAGGAGGCCTACCACCAGATTTTTCTATAGTAGAAGAAATGTTGTTGAAATCTCCACCCACAATCCGACTAAGAGTTTCCCTAAAGCCGAGTAGAAGGATTTCATGCCGAGTTCTCTTCTTGCGGTTTTAGTGCGGCACTGCATAGACAAAAGTTGTAGCAAAAGTAATACCATTAACTGTACAGTGTAAATGAATCAGTTGAGGATGGTCCACAATAACTTTGCAATGGAGTTCCTGCCTGCTGAGAACCCAGATTTTATTTGTGGAGTTGGTAAAAATGGAACATCCAGCAAACCTGGAAAACAGTTTAGATTTGTGTTTGTGTACCAATGGTTCTAGGAGCACAATACCCCAAAGTTGGTGTTTCTTAAAGAGATGCAATAGCCTTTTAAGAGATGAGGGGTGGGCCACACCCCTTATATTCCAACATAAAAAGTTAAACATCTGGAGGTTTAAGTCGGGGTGGGGAGTGAGCTGGGGCAGATCTGGATCTAGATCTGGTTCTGCCACTTCTGGTGTCAGGGGGGGTAGTAACATTTTCCCCACCTTGGGTCAGTTTCTGAAGTTCAGACAACACCTTTTTTTTCTTCTTTGCCTTTTGTTCCTGCCAGGCAGCTTGAATAATGTTCTGGGATGTAGATATTATATCTATGGAGGGTATAACGTCCTGTTCCATGATCTCTTGACTGTGTGAATCTTTTAGAACTTTACTTGGGATTTCAGGGGGTAATGTAGATGTGTCTTCTTGAGCAAGATTTATCTGAACCTCTTGACTATTCTCCGGGCTAATTTCTCATGCAATCTGGATTCATCAACCAAAGAATCTAGAGCAATAGGTTCTTCTAATGAGTTCCCTTTAACGAGTTTCTTTAGTACGTTGCACTAAAGGTTCGTGATCCGTCCGCTTCTTGAAAGAGGGTTTTAATCTGTAACAGTTCTCCATTAAATGACCAAACATTCTACAGTGTTTGCAAAACACTGGTTTAGTTTCCATTTGGACTTCTTGCCAGAACCCTTCACCACTGTCTGAAGTGGTAATCCACAATTTGTCTAACTCTGGGAGAGAGACATCTCTCTCAATCAGCACTTCTAGCTCCATGGATGTTCCCCAAGTCGAAGTGGAGGGGTCAACTTTTAGGGAGTACCTATCGCTCTACTAATGCGAAATAGAGCATTAGTGTGAAACGGTTCAATAGGTAGGTTAGGAAATTTAAACCACATAGGTTTAAGAGGAGGTTCTTTTCTTCGGATCAAAACCGAGGTACCATTTGATGAGTTTCATCCGGGTGTTAGCTATTTGCATAATCTGCATTCCAATTAATCTTGCATAGTCTTCTTCCCTGGATAATCCGATAAGGAGGTGTCTTCCATCCATCACTCCCGGTTTCCATTGACCCACAAGAGGATCCGCTCAAAACAATTCTCGACTAATTCCATCTTAGGGTGGCCATATTGAAATTGACCCACAATGGAGAATTTAATTGCTTCAGCGAGAGATTCCATTTCCTTAGTAGTGAAAATAATGGCTGGTCTGCCCTCCTTGGAACCAAGAGGTCTAATGAAAGGGCAATCAGATTTCCCGACGAAGTGCATCATGTAAATTTTGGGGGAAGAGTAATTTATCTGCATGACCTTAGTAGGAGGCGAGGCCCTTACTTAAGTGCAGAAGCATAAGAGGTGGAAGTGTTAATCCCAGCCATGGCAGCAGAATGCAGAGCTAAAATATCAACAGAAAACACAAAGGAGGAAGAAGCTACTGGGAGGATAAGACAGCAAGCAGCTGACCCCAACCAATGGAACAGTAATAATTCAAAAACTTTGCCGGGAAAGATCGAAAACCCTTGAAAGAGCCTTACCGGCCACCTACCACCACCCGAGAAGTCAAACCCGAGAACCAAACCACACCCCCAGCCTTGGAGAACCAGCCAAAGTGCCCAGCCGCCACCCAGGGAGGCCATCACCAGCCAAACCCTAGCAGAGCAAAGAAGCCAGCCGCCATTCCTATGTATATATAAGTATAGATATATATATAAATTTATTTGATATTATTTTTTATTTTAAATACATTATGTATAGTATATTATTTATAAATATAATTTAATTATAAAAATATTAAATAGTTAAATAAATTATGAATAAATAAATATAAATGTGTATATATAAAAATACATATATATATATAATATATATATATATATATATATATATATATAAATTTATATTATATAATTTCTTATTTAAAATATTTTAGGTATAGTATATTATTTAGAAATATTATTTAATTATAAAACTATTTAATAGTTAAATAAATTATTATTAAATATGTATAGGTATATATAAATAAATAAATAAATATATATATATATATATACAAATTTATTTAATATTATTTTTTTGTTTTAAATATTTTAAGTATAGTATATTATTTATAAATATAATTTAATCATAAAAATATTAAATAATAAAATAAATTGTAAATAAAAATATATATAGGTATATATTAATATAAATTTATTTATATATAAATATATAGGTACTATATAAATTTATATATATATATATATATATATATATATATATATATATATATATATATATATATATATATATATATATATATATATATATATATATATATATATATATATATATATATATATATATATATATATATATATATATATATATATATATATATATATATATATATACATATATATATATACATAAATTTACATAAATTTTCATATATATAAAATATT
>CM040438.1:115000-160000 GCA_022702705.1 Papilionanthe hookeriana x Papilionanthe teres
TATTTTTTTATATTAAATATTATAAGTATAGTAAATTATTTTTAAATTGCGAGGGTACAACGGATGTCGGACGAGATCATTGTTACTATGTCGGACATTTTGACAATTAATATATTAATTTACTCGTCGTATGTGGATGACATGCTTATTGCGAGGGCCGAGTATTGATAAGATCAATAATTTGAAAAAGCGGATGTCGAGTACTTTGCAATGAAAGATTTGAGAGCTACAAAGCAAAGTCCCGGAATGAGGATTGTCGGAGAAAGAGTCGGAGACACGTTGAGACTTTTACGAGTTGAGTATGTAAAAAGGTACTCAACATGTTTGATATAGACAAGGCCAAACAAGTTGGCACACCTATGGGCAATCAATTCAGACTCAACAAGAATCAGTTACCCAAGTTAGAGGACAAACGAGACCACATGAGTGAGGTTCCTTACGCCTCAGTTATAGGTTAAATTATGTATGTTATGGTTTGCACAAGACCAGATATTGCCCAATGCAGTGAGAGTTGTGCATAGATACATAAGTAACCCAGAGAAGGAACATTGGAAAAGTGTGAAGTGGATCTTGAGATATCTGAAGGGCTCTACAGAAACCTGCTTGTGTTTCTCAGAAAAAAGTTTAGAGGCACTAGGCTACGTTGATGCTGATCTAGCTGGAGATATTGATAGCAGAAGGAGTACTACGGGGTATGTTTATACTGTTGGTGTCATTACAGTGTTATGGGCCTCTAATCTACAAAAAAAAGTTTCTTTGTATACCACAAAAATTAGGCATATTACAGTGTCAGAGGTTGCAAAGGAGATGATATGACTACAAGACTTCTTGGAGAAATTGGGTAAAAATAATCAAAATGGCACTCACAGTGATGGTTAAATTGTCATATTCCTTGCTAAGAATCCAACATTTCAATCCAGGACTAAACACATTCAGATCAGGTATCACTTCATTCAATCATTGTTAGAAGACGAACAGTTGCTACTTAAGAAAATTTGTGGAAGCAAGAACCGTGCTGATAATATATATATATATATATATATATAAATTTATATAATATTATTTTTTTATTTAAATTATTTTAAGTAAATTATATTATTTAAAAATATAATTTAATTATAAAGTTAACTTTTTGGTCAAAATTTGACCAATTTGGCCAGC
The DNA here is from genome assembly GCA_022702705.1 of Papilionanthe hookeriana x Papilionanthe teres. Classification (NCBI taxonomy): domain Eukaryota; kingdom Viridiplantae; phylum Streptophyta; class Magnoliopsida; order Asparagales; family Orchidaceae; genus Papilionanthe; species Papilionanthe hookeriana x Papilionanthe teres. Next base: position 116,162 of record CM040438.1, read on the forward strand.
GGGTTGGTCATTCGGTCAAAAATTGACAATTTTGATCAAAGTTAACTTTTTGGTCAAAAGTTGACCTATTTGGTTAATGGGGGGTCATTAGGTCAAAATTTGACTATTTTGACAAAAATTGACTTTTTGGTCAAAGGTTGACATATTGGGTCAATGGGTTGGTTGTTGGGTCAAGGTATGACCATTTTGACCAAAGTTGACTTTTTGGTCAAAAGTTAACTTATTGGGTCATTGGGTTAAGGATTGACAATGTTGACCAAAGTTGTCTTTTGGTCAAAATTTGACCTATTTAGGTCAATGAGGCGGTCAGTAGATCAAAAATTGTCGATTTTGAGCAAAATTGACTTTTTGGTCAAAAGTTGACCTATTGGGTCAGTAGGTTGGTCATTGGTTCAAGGATTAACTATTTTGGCCAAAGTTGACTTTTTAGTCAAAAGTTAACATATTGGGTCAATGGGTTGGTCATTGGTTGAAGGATTGACCATTTTCACCAAAGTTGACATTTAGGTCATTGTGTCAGAAATTGATCATTTTGACCCAATTTGACTTTTTGGTTAAAAGTTGACCTTTTGGGTCAACGGGTGGTCATTAGGTCAAAAATTACCAATTTTGACTAAAATTGGCTTTTTTGTTCAAAAGTTGACCTATTGGGTCAATAATTGGCAATTATGTAAAAAATTTACTATTTTGACCAAATTTAACTTTTGGGACAAAAGTTGATCTATTCGGTCGGTGGGTTGGTTATTGGGTCAAGGATTTACCATTTTGACCAAAGTTATCTATTTGTTCAAAGGTTGACATGTTGGGTCAATGGATTTGTCATTGGGTCAAGGATTGATAATTATGACCAAAATTCACTTTTTGGTCAGAGATTGACTTACTGGGTCAATAATTGGTCATTATGTCAGAAATTATCTATTTTGACCTAAAAAAGTTGACTTTTTAGTCAAAATTTGACCAATTTAGTCAATGAGTTGTTCATTGGGTAAAAAATTGACCATTTTGACCAAAGTTGACTTTTTGGTCAAAAGTTGACCTATTTGGTCATTGGGTGGTCATTAGGTCAAAATTTGATTATTTTGACCAAAATTGACTTTTTCGTCAAAATTTAACTTATTGGGCAATGGGTTTGTCATTGGGTCAATCATTGACCATTTTGTCCAAAGTTAATTTTTTTGTCAGAGATTGACTTATTGGGTCAATAATTGGTCATTAATTCAAAAAATTAACTATTTTGGTCATTAGGTCAAAAATTAATTATTTTGACCAAAATTAATTTTTTGGTCAAAAGTTGAGCCATTGGGTCAACGGAGAGGTCATTATGTCAGAAGTTGACCATTTTGACTAAAATTAACTTTTTTGGTCAAAAGTTGACCTATTTTGGTCAAAAGTTGACTTATTGGTCAAAAGTTGACTTATTGGTCAAAAGTTGACTTATCATTTGACCAAAGTTGACTTTTTGGTCAAAAGTTGACTTATTGGGTCAATTGGTGGTCATTCAGTCAAAAATTGACTATTTTGACCTAAATTAACTATTTGGTCAAAAGTTGACATATTTGGTCAATGGGTTAAGGATTGAATATTTTGACTAAAGTTGACTTTTTTGTCAGAGAATAACTTATTGAGTGAATAATTGGTCATTAGATTAAAAATTAACTATTTTGACCAAAATTTATTTTTTGGTCAAAAATCGACCTATTGGTCAATGGGTTGGTCTTTGAGTCAATGGGGTGGTCATTGGGTCAAAAATTGACCATTTTGACCAAACATTACAGTTTGGTCAAAAGTTGACCTATTTTGACCAAAATTAAATTTTTGGTCAAAAGTTAACCTATTGGGCCACAGGGTGGTCATTGGGTCAGATATTGACTATTTTGACCAAAGTTGACTTTTGGTCAAAAGTTGACCTATTTGGTCAATGAGTTGGTTATTGGGTCAAGAATTGACCATTTTGACCGAAGATGACTTTTTGGTCAAAAGTAGACCTATTGGATCAATGGGTTGGTCATTGGGTTAAAAATTGACCATTTTAACCAAAGTTAACTTTTTGGTCAAAAGTTGACCTATTTGGTCAATGAGTTGGTAATTGGGTCAAGAATTAACCATTTTGACCGAAGATGACTTTTTGGTTAAAAAGTTGATCTATTGGGTCAGTGGGTTGGTCATTGTGTCAAAAATTGACTATTTTGACCAAAGTTGACTTTTTGTTCAAAAGTTGATCTATTGGCTCAGAGGGTGGTCATTAGGTCAAAAAATGACTATTTTGACCAAAATTGACTTTTTAGTCAAAAGTTGACCTATTTGGTTAATGAGTTTGTCATTAGGTTAAGGATTGACCATTTTGACCAAAGTTGACTTTTGTCAGAGATCGACTATTGGGTCAATAATTGGTCATTAATTCAAAAATAGACTATTTTGACCAAAATTGACTTTTTGGTCAAAAGTTGACCTATTGTGCCAATGGTTTGGGCATTAGGTCAGGGATTGATCATTTATATTTAATAATTAAGTAAATTATAAATATAAATATATATATATATATATATATATATATATATATATATATATATATATATATATATATATATATATATATATATATATGTACATATAAATATATATATATATAAATATTTATATAATATTATTTTTTTATTTTAAAAGTTTTAAGTATAATATATTATTTATAAATATAATTTAATTACAAAAATAAATAATAATTAAATAAATTATAAATAAAAAATATATATAGCTATATATATATATATATATATATATATATATATATATATATATATATATATATATATATATATATATATATATAAATTTATATTATATTAATTTTTTTATTTTAAATGTTTTAAGTATAGTATATTATTTATAAATATAATTTAATTATAAAAATATTTAATAATTAAATAAATTATAAATAAAAACATATATATATAGGATTTAATTATAAAAATATTTAATAATTAAATAAATTATAAATAAAAACATATATATAGGATTCACCACTACTGTAATACCAATAACAAAATTTGGTTATTTTGGAAAAAAAATCTTCAATTGCAAATTATTGAAGATGATAAACAGTTTATACTTGCTCATTACACTGCTGATGTCTTCACTGGTTGGATCACGTTTGTTTATACTAGCTCTCTACTTCATGATACATTCTTTGGAACAAGTTAATTGCCATTGGTTCCACTATACAGGATAATTGGTGTATTGGAAGCGATTTTAACATGATAATGTCACCTGCTGAAAGAAAAGGTGGTGTCCGGCCTGATTTTGCTCTAATGCAGCGTTTCTGTGATAATATTTCACAAGCTGACTTGTTTGATTTGGGTGTCACTGGGTCTCCTTATACATGGAGACGTGGTTTGCTCTTTCAGAGGCTTGATAGATTTTTTGGCAATTCCAAGTTCCTTAACTATTAACACACTTCTCGAGTTCAAAACTTGAGCCATGCCTCTTCTGATCATAACCCTCTTTTACTAACTTTAGCTTTCCATCCCAAATCTACTATTTCACATTTTAAATTCTTAAATATTTGGACATCTCATCCCACTTTTGTTGAGCTGATCATAGCTTTGTGGAAGCCAGTTAGCTGTGTCTCTCCTTGGTTTATTTTATGGCAATTACACAAGAGAGTGGTTGCTGGTTTGAAGAAATGGAATTACGAGGTTTTTGGCAACATACACACTAGGGTCCACAAGTCCCAACAACTGGTTAATGCTTTGGAAGCTAGAGAAAGCTTGAGTCCTGAAATTTCAAATGAGCTTACCTAGGCCCATATCACACTTCTTGCTGACATCTCTCTGGAGGAAGACCTATTAAAGCATAAAGCTCATGATCTTTATTTCATTAATGGGGACAGAAATACTAAATATTTCCAAGCATCCATTAAAAACATGATCAATCATAACTCTATTATCAAAATCATTACTGATGATGGGACTATCCTTAATGAAGCAGAGGAGATTGGTTTAAATGCAGTTCATTATTTTACTAACTTGTTTTCTAATGATATGCAGGTGTCTCCCATCAATAATGCTCTTTTTGCCTCTGAGAAACAATTTGTGGCCTCCCTCTATCTTTCAGGTGTCCCTTCTGAGGAGGAAATTTTTAATGCTTTTAAAGAGATCAACTCTAATAAAGCTCCTGGCCCTGATGGTTTTACATCTGCTTTCTATGTCACTTGTTGGGATATCATTAAGAAGGAGGTTATTACGGCTATTCAAAGTTTTTTTCACGGTGATGATATTTGTAAGTACTTCTCTGCTGCTTTGATAGTGCTTATCCCTAAAGGAAGAGATAAATCCCATTGGCATAATTTTAGACCTATCTCTCTAACCTCAACCATATCCAAGGATATCAGTAAGATCCTTTTGGCTAGAATCCAACCACATCTCAATTCTATTATCTCCTATCAACAATATGGTTTTATCAAAGGAAGAGAAATTACAGATGATATTTTACTTGCTCAAGAACTCCTTGAGGATCTTGACAAAAAATGCAGAGGAGGTAATCTTATTATCAAACTGGACATTAAAAAAGCCTTTGATACTATAAATTGGGATTTTATTCATAATGTTCTAATTGCTAGAGGTTTTGAGCATAATTTCTGTAGCTTAATTTTGAGATGGCTGTCTAACAATTTCTATAGTGTGTTGGTCAATGGCACTTCTTATGGCTTCTTTAATGCTAAGCGGGGTGTCAAGCAAGGTGATCCCCTTTCCCCTATAATCTTTATCCTTGCCTTTGATTATTTGTCTAGAATGTTGAATCATTTTCAAACGCAACACCCATATACACAATATCACAATAGAGCTCACTATCAGGTTACTCATCTTGCATGTGCTGATGACATAATTGTTTTTTATAATGCATCTAAACTTGCCATCAGACAAACCTTAAAAGTTCTGATTGATTTTGAGGGTATTTCTGGTCTATCCTTTAGCAAAGATAAGCGTCAGCTCTTCTTTAGCAACTACATGCCGCATTGTAATAAACAACGGGCTAATCTTTTCACTGGTTTTAAATTAGCTTCTTTGCCTCTCAAATATTTGGGGGTTAATCTTATTAGGGGAAGATGCAAGCAAATCCAGATCGATGAGATTATTGATAAAATACAATGCAAAATCAAGGATTGGAAGAGTACTTTCCTCTCCAATGGTGGCAGATTAACTTTATTATCTAGTGTTTTGCAAAGCATACCTTTATATGCCCTCCAAGTGTTTAATGCCAAAAAAAGTTCTCTTAAATATCTGGAAAACTTGTTTAATCATTTTCTTTGGGAGGGTGGAGGTGCAAAGAGGCACTGGTGCTCCTGGAGGAAGCTCTGTAAGCCTAAACTCTCTGGGGGTCTTAGTTTTAAAGCCTTACCTCATATTGTGGAAATAAACATGTGTAAGCTTTGGTATAAATTTAGGCTTAGTGAATCCTTATGGGATGAATATATGCATTCTAAATATTGCAATACATCTCATCCATCTTTGGTCACTTGGAAAGCTGGGGACTCTAGGATTTGGAAAGCTATTGTAAATGCCCGGGCTTACACTAGTCAATTTTTATTCTGGGAGCTGGGGAATGGCAAAGTATCCTTTTGGCATGATTTCTGGGGTTTACCACAAATTACTCCATTACCCCAATTCCCTCCTAATGGAAATTTACTTGTTTCTGATTGTTGGTTTAATGGTCAGTGGGATTTAATTAAGCTGAGGGCTTTAGTTGGTAATGATGCTACTTTGCTCATCAATCAAATTCCTTTACAGACAACTCAAAAAGATAGACCCATATGGAAGAAGACAAATCATGTTTCTGCTAGCAAACATTTATATAAATCTATCATCAATTTTTCTAATTGAAATTGGGGCTCCCACAGCTTGAATTCTCTTTTCACCCCTTCAATGTCTTTTTTTAATTGGCGGTTTTTCTCTTCTTTAATTCCTCTGGATGACATTTTAAAATTGAAGGGCTTAAGATTGGCATCTATATGCCTTTTTTGTAAAAGGGCTGAGGAGTCATGCTCCTATATTTTTTTAATTGCACCTATACTAGAGACATATGGAATAGATTGGGTAACACAATTAACATTGCATGGCCAGGAAGCTGCTCTATTTCTAATTACTTCAACACTTGGCAAGATTTTTCACAAGATGGGAAACATATGCTGAGCTTTCCTTTGGTGATCATTTGGTTTGTGTGGAATGCCAGAAATTTTTTAAACACTCTGATGTTCCCCCCACCTCTAGCATAACTTTTTCACATATTATGGCTTATTACCACCGTGCTAAAAAAACATTCATCATGCACTCCTCATTCTTCAAGACGGCCTGTCCTTGTTAGATGGATGCTCCCTGTGCAATGGTGGATCAAGGCTAATATTGATGGATGTTGGACTGAATATTTTTCTGGAGTTAGAGGCCTATTCAGAGACTAGCTAAGCATTCAACAAACAGACCTTTGGTGGGTAAATTGCCTCCATCTCAGCTTTCTCTTCTTTTACATGGAGATCTAATGGCATTACCTTATCTCAAATATTGATATACAATGGGTGTTGGAATTCCTGCACTTTTTTTTTGGATTTATACCACTTTTCTATTTATTATTCACACACCCTTTGCTGTTTTAGTCATTTGGTTTAGTCTTCTTTAACTCCCCTGTGGTGGCTGATACGCCTCTCATTGCTGACATTTGGGCATTTTTACTTGCATTAAAGACTGCTATCTGTTTTCATTTTCAGAACCTTCAGGTGGAAACTGACTCCACAATGTTGATCAATCTTTTCTATAGAAACAGTCCCATTCCATGGAGTCTTAGATATCTATATAGAAGGATATGGCATATTATAAACACACATTCATTACAGGTTCAAGTATCATTCATTTACAGGGAGGGTAACCAACTTGCTGATTGGTTAGCTAAGCATTCAACAAACAGACCTTTGGTGGGTAAATTGCCTCCATCTCAGCTTTCTCTTCTTTTACATGGAGATCTAATGGCATTACCCTATCTCAAATATTGATATACAATGGGTGTTGGAATTCCTGCACATTTTTTTTAGATTTATACCACTTTTCTATTTATTATTCACACACCCTTTGCTATTTTAGTCATTTGGTTTTGTCTTTTATTTACCTAATAGTCCCAACCATCTTTTGGAATGTGGGATACAGATATCAGCAATTGCATCACGCTGATAGGTGTCTGTTGTTCTGTTTTTTGTCTGTTTGGTGGCTAAGGTTTTTGGATTTCATGATTAGGCCTTTTGTTACTCTGTTTTGGCTGCAAGGACTCACAACTTCTGTTATTCTAGAGTATATCTCGGCAGGTTACGATCCCCTAGCCTTCACTTCATTTTGGTCCTCCCTGTTGTTTTTCAGCTTCATGACTCCGCACTTTAGACGCTTCACCTGGTTCTGTTGCGGCCATTTTCTGCACCTGGACTACTGGCTAAAGAGATATACGTCAGTTAAGGTTTTATTCTTATATTTTCCATGTCCTGAATACTTTGGATTACTTCTTCGTTTACTCAGCTTCCTCTCTGGAACAATTTTGGAGTGTTTTATTTTGCGTATGTTGTAACGAGGGAGGCGGAACCCCTAGGGGTGAGTGGAAATTGTATCTATTCTTTTTTATAGTTGGGGATCTGCCTCCCCACCCCTTTGTAACATTTTCCCGAATTAACACGTAGGGAGCCAACAGCGCTCTTTCCCAATATATATATATATATATATATATATATATATATATATATATATATATATAATATTTTTTATTTTAAATGTTTTAAGTATAGTATATTATTTATAAATATAATTTAATTATAAAAATATTTAATAATTAAATAAATTATAAATAAAAATATTGGGTCAATGGGTTTGTCATTGGGTTAAGGATTGACCATTTTGACCAAAGTTCACTTTTTGGTCAGAGATTAACTTATTGGGTCAATAATTTGTCATTAATTCAAAAATTATTATTTTGACCAAAATTGGCTTTTTGGTCAAAAGTTGACCTATTGGGTCAATGGGTTTGTCATTGGATCAAGGATTAACCATTTTGACAAAAGTTAACTTTTTGGTCCGAGATTGACTTATTGGGTCATTAATTCAAAAATTGTTTATTTTGACCAAAATTGACTTTTTGGTCAAATGTTGACCTATTAGGACAATGGGTTGGTCATTGGGGCAAGGATTGACCATTTTGACCAAAGTTAACTTTTTGGTCAAAAGATAACCTATTGGGTCAATGGGTTGGGCATTAGGTCAAAGATTAACCATCTTGATCAAAGTTGACTTTTTGGTCAGAGATTGGTTTACTCAGTCAAAAATTGGTCATTAAGTCAAAAATTGACTATTTTAATCAAAATTAACTTTTAGGTCAAAAGTTGTCATATTGGGTCAATGAGTTGGTCATTGAGTTATGGATTGACAATTTTGACCAAAGTTGTCTTTTGGTCAAAATTTGACCCATTTAGGTCAATGAGGCGGTCGGTAGGTCAAAAATTGACAATTTTTGAGCAAAATTGATTTTTTGGTCCAAAGTTGACCTATTGGGTCAATAGGTTGGTTTTTTGGCCAAGGATTAACCATTTTGGCCAAAGTTGACTTTTTAATCAAAAGTTAACAAATTGGGTCAATTGGTTGGTCATTGGATGAAGGATTGAACATTTTCACCAAAGTTGACATTTAGGTCATTGTGTAAGAAATTGAACATTTTGACCAAATTTGACTTTTGGTCAAAAGTTAACCTTTTAGGTCAATGAGGTGGTTATTAGGTCTAAAATTGACAATTTTGACCAAATTTAACTTTTTTGTTCAAAAGTTGACCTAATTGATCAATAATTGGTAATTGTGTCAAAAATTTACTATTTTGACCAAAATTGACTTTTTAGTCAAAAGTCGATCTATTGGGTTAGTGGGTTGGTTATTGGGTCAAGGATTGACAATTATGACCAAAGTTGACTTTTTGGTCAAAGATTTACTTATTGGGTTAATAATTGGTCATTAGGTCAAAAATTGTCTATTTTGACCAAAAGTTGACTTTTTGGTCAAAATATGACCAATTTGGCCAGCAGGTTGGTCATTGGGTCAAAAATTGACCATTTTGACCAAAGTTGACTTTTTTGTTAAAAGTTGACCTATTTGGTTAATGGGGGGTCATTAGGTCAAAATTTGACTATTTTGACCAAAATTGACTTTTTGGTTAAATGTTGACATATTGGGTCAATGGGTTGGTTATTGGGTCAAGGTTTGACCATTTTGACCAAAGTTGACATTTTGGTCAAAAGTTAACCTATTGGGTCAATAGGTTGGTCATTGGGTCAACGATTGATAATTATGACTATAGTTGACTTTTTGGTCAGAGATTTACTTATTGGGTCAATAATTGGTCTTTAGATAAAAAATTGTCTATTTTGACCTAAAAAGTTGACTTTTCGGTCAAAATTTGACCAATTTAGTCAATGAGTTGATCATTGGGTCAAAAACTGACCATTTTGACAAAAGTTGACTTTTTTGGTCAAAAGTTAAGCTATTTGGTCAATGGGTGGTCATTAGGTCAAAATTTGACTATTTTGACCAAAATTGACTTTTTGGTCAAAATTTAACTTATTGGGCAATGGGTTTGTCATTGGGTCAATCATTGACCATTTTGTCCAAAGTTGACTTTTTGGTCAGATATTGACTTATTGGTTCAATAATTGGCATTAATTCAAAAAATTGACAATCTTAGTCATTAGGTCAAAAATTAATTATTTTGATTAAAATTAAATTATTGGTCAAAAGTTAATCCATTGGGTCAACGGGGAGGTCATTATGTCAGAAGTTGACCATTTTGACTAAAATTAACTTTTTTGGTCAAAAGTTGACATATTTTGGTCAAAAATTGACTTATTGGTCAAAAGTTGACTTATCATTTAACCAAAGATGATTTTTTGGTCAAAAGTTGACTTATTGGGTCTGTTGATGGTCATTTAGTCAAAAATTGACTATTTTGACCAAAATTGACTATTTGGTCAAAAGTTGATCTATTGGGTCAATGGGTTTGTCATTGGGTTAAGGATTGAATATTTTGACCAAAGTTGACTTTTTAGTCAGAGATTAACTTATTGAGTGAATAATTGGTCATTAGATCTAAAATTAACTATTTTGACCAAAATTTATTGTTGTCAATAGCCGATCTATTAGGTCGATAGGTTGGTCTTTGGGTTAATGGGGTGGCCATTGGGTCGAATTGGCCATTTTGACCAAAGATTACTTTTTGGTCAAAAGTTGACCTATTTTGACCAAAATTGAATTTTTGGTCAAAAGTTAACCTATTGGGTCAATGGGGTGGTCATTGGGTCAGATATTGACTATTTTGACCAAAGTTGAATTTTGGTCAAAAGTTGACCTATTTGGTCAATGAGTTAATTGGGTCAATAATTGACCATTTCGATCAAAGATGACTTTTTGGTCAAAAGTAGACCTATTGGGTCAATGGGTTAAAAATTGACCATTTTAACCAAAGTTGACTTTTTGGTCAAAAGTTGACCTATTTGGTTAATAATTGGTATATTTATGTATACATACATAAATATATATATATGTAAATTTATATATATATATATATATATATATATATATATATATATATATATATATATATATATATATATATATACATACATATATATATATATACACATATATATATATATACATAAATCTACATTTATATATAATATTATTTTTTTAATTTAAATATTTTTAGTCAAGCATATTATTTATAAATAAAATTTAATTATAAAAAGATTTAATAATTAAATAAATTATAATTAAATATATATATATATATATATATATAGTATATATATATATATATATATATATATATATATATATACATATATATATATATTTAATATTATTTTTTTGTTTTAACAATTTTAAGTATATTATCTATAAATATAATTTAATTATAAAATATTTAATAGTTAAATAAATTATTAATAAATAAATATATATGTGTATATATAAATATAAATATAAATATATATATATATATATATATATATATATATATATATATATATATATATATATATATTTATTTATATAAAATTATTTTTTTATTTTAAATATTTTAAGTATAGTATATTATTTATAAATATAATTTAATTACAAAAATGTTAAATAGTTAAAAAAAACTATAAATAAATAAATAATATAATATTATTTTTTATTTTAAAAATTTTAAGTATAGTATATTATTTGTAAATATTATTTAATCATAAAAATATTTAATAATTAAATTAATTATAAATAAATATATATATAGGTATATATATATATATATATATATAATATTATTTTTTTATTTTAAATGTTTTAACTATAGTATATTATTTATAAATATAATTTAATTTAAAAAGTAATTAATAATTAAATAAATTATAAATGAAAATATATATATTGATATATATATATATATATATATATATATATATATATATATATATTCATATATTTATATAATATTATTTTTTTATTTTCAATGTTTAAAGTATAGTATATTATTTATAAATATTATTTAATTATAAAAATATATAATAATTAAATAAATTATAAATAAAAATTTATATATAGGTATTTATAAATATTTTAAGTATAGTATATTATTTAAAAATATAATTTAATCATAAAAATATTTAATAGTTAAATAAATTATAAATTAATAAATTTATATCTGTATAATTGGCTGATTACTAAGAACCCTCCTAATATAAGTCTATCTAAATTCATTTTGAATTCTAATCATACTTGGCCTCTTAATGATTGGGGGGAGTTAATATGGAATAAATTCATCACTCCTTCAATGTATTTCTTCTGTTGGAGACTATTCAGAAAGCTCTTACCCATTGATAACATCCTAAAAGCTGAAAGGCTTACATGGCCCTTCTATGTGCCATTTTTGCCATTCAAATGAAGAGTCTTTTTCTCATCTTTTTTGAATTGTGAAGCTGTTCGAGATATCACGGAAGAAGGTCTTGGCTTTCCATGGATCTCTCTATAAATTCCAGATTGGTCTAATCTGGAATCTTGTTGGCAAGATTGGAAATCAACTTCTGATTTCTTTATTCCATTGGTTATCTTCTGGTATTTATGGATGTGCAGAAATGATGTAATCTTTCATAATAAAACCTTTTCTTCTCATATGGTTAGCAGGAACTGCATTTCTCATCTTATCAAAATCAGAAAACTTTTTCACAATCCAAATTCAGCTACAACATTTAAAGTTCAACTTGTTATGTGGAGAGTTCCTACTATTCCATGGATTAAAATAAATTCTGATGGTAGCTTCACTTCTACTTCTGCTGGAATTGGAGTACTTTGCAGGAATCATTTGGGTAATTGTTTATGGTCTTTATCGATCCCCGTAATAATTATGAATGCTTTAGAAGTGGAAACCATAGCGAGCTTATCGGGGTCTAAAAGCTGCTTATTCGAATAGACAGAATTTTATTCATATGGAACTGGATTCTCTTTCCTTAATTCAAATTTTGCTTCACAAAGCTAAAGTTCCTTGGTTCCTACAGATTTGGATTAATAAGATTCTTGATTTGGCATCCTCTCATGTCATTACCTGGTCTCACATTTATAGAGAAGGGAACCAACCTGCTAATTGGCTTGCTAAGAGGGCTACTTCAGTTATGGATATTAATTTTAATGTCTACTCTTCTTTCAATGCTTCCTCTTATGTTAAGGATTTCTATGTTCTTTTACATGGGGATTTGCTTTCTATTCCTCATATCAGATGTAATAGAACTTTCAAGAATCAATAAAATCTGATCCTTTGAGTTAAATATATATATATATATAATATTATTTTTTATTTTAAAAATTTTAAGTATAGTATATTATTTATAAATATAATTTAATTATAAAATTATTTAATAATTATGAAAATTATAAATAAAAAAATATATATAGAGGTACATAAATATATATTTATATATATAAAAATTTTATTTAATATTATTTTTTAATTTTAAATATTTTAAGTACGATATATTATTTATAAATATAATTTAATTATAAAAATATTTAATAATTAAAAAAATTATAAATAAAAATATATATAGAGGTACATAAATATATATTTAAATATAAAAAAAATTATTTAGCATTATTTTTTATTTTAAATATTTTAATTATAATATATTATTAATAAATATAATTTAATAGTTAAAAAAATGATAAATAAATATATATATAAATATATATATATATATATATATATATATATATATATATATATATATATATATATATATATATATATATATTTATTTATATATATAGATTTATTTATTTAATAGTATTTTTTTATTTAATATATATATAGGTATATGTAAATAAATATATATATATATAGATATATATTTTTTAATATTATTTTTTTATTTTAAATATTTTAAGTATAGTTTATTATTTAAAAATATAATTTAATCATAAAAATATTTAATAGTTAAATAAATTATAAATAAATAAATTTATATATGTATATATATATATATATATATATATATATATATATATATATATATATATATGTATGTATATATATATATATGTATGTATATATATATATATGTATGTATATATATATATATATATATGTATGTATATATCTATATAAGTATGTATATATCTATATATATATATGTATATATCTATATATATATATAAATATATATAATATTATTTTTTATTTTATTATTTATATAATATTAGTTTATATAAATAATATTATTTATATAATTTTATTTTATATATATATAAATTTATTTAAAATTATTTTTTTATTTTAAATATTTTAAGTATAGCATATTATTTATAAATATAATTTAATTATAAAAATATTTAATAATTAAAATATAATAAATAAAAATATATATATAGGTATATAAAAATATATATTTGTATATATATATATATATATATATATATATATTTTTATTTAATATTATTGTTTTATTTTAAATATTTTAAGTATAGTATATTATTTTTAAATATAATTTAATTTTAAAAATATTTAATAGTTAACAAAATCATAAATAACTATATATATGATATATATATATATATATATATATATATATATATATATATATATATATATATATATATATATATATACTAAAGAAAGAGCTACTCGTGGCTCCTTTCGTGTTGAAATAGGAAAAACGAGTACAAAAAGAGGAGGGAAGGAGGATCCCTAACTATAACTAAACAAAACAACACGATGACCGCACCCATAACGGTTCCTCCTTCTAAAGAACAACTCGACGCGATGCAAAAAAAGAAAAAAAACACAAAAACCGAGTAAACCACTAACCAAACATAGCAAAAACAGAGCATAAACAACACATATTAGGCCAAAGGAAACATAACAGAATAGCCCAGAGAACTTCGTTGCCGCAAGGTAGACGAACTTGTTAGCAAAAGTAACGAAGAAGATGGGGCCACAGCAATGTACTGTAAACATAAAAGAAGTCGCGTAGAGCGGACCTGAAAAGAAAACGGACAAAATAGCCACCGGAGACAGCTCAGGGAGCCAAATCGCAGCAAAATTAAGACAGAACAAATATATGTAAGTGCGGAATCATTCTAGAAGTGTTTGAATTAATTGAAATATAAGCTTTTAGTGAAAATAAGAATATTAAGCAAGGCTCATACAACCCAACAATATAACCTCTCAGAAGGTGAACTAGTCAACATGACCCCAAGCAAAACAAAGTTCTCAAAGACAGTTCCAGCAAAAAGAAGTTAAAAGCTAAAAATACATGTGTGCGTGTGTCTATATATATATATATAAAAGGGAAGCAAGAAGAGGCCTTATATAAATATAAGGGAAGAAAAAAGAGGCCTGGAAGCCACCTAAACCAACGGCAGAGACGGGGGAAGTTAGAAGTGTGAAAATACCACCTGGAACCTTCCTCCAGCAATAATTAGCTACACCATATAACTTGGATCTCAAATACATAGGTAAATATATAAATATAGAACTATATCGATATATATATATATATATATATATATATATATATATATATATATATATATATGTATATAATTATAGAAATATGTAAAAATATACAAGCAAGCAAACCGGTAAAAGACAGATAGCAGAAAACGAAACAACTGAGCATGAAGGAACGGAATCCAGAAGTGTTTGAATTAATTGAAGTATAAGAATAAATATTTATATATATATATGTGTGTATGTAACAAAGCTTTATATAGAGAGACATATAGATATAATTCCATAATTATATATATATATATATATATATACATGTAAATAATTGAGAATCCAACGAAAGAGATGGCAAGCACACGAAGTATAAAATATTATTATTTTTTTTTAAAGTTTTAAGTATAGAATATTATTTATAAATATAATTTAATTTAAAAAATAATTAATAATTAAAAAAATTATTGATAAATAAATATATATATATATGTATATGTATATATATATATATATATATATATATATATATATATATATATATATATATATATATATATATATATATATATATATATATATATATATTATTTTTTTATTTTAAATTTTTAAAGAATAGTATATTATTTATTAATATAATTTAATTATAAAAATATTTAATTATTAAATAAATTATAAATAAAAAAATATAAATAGGTATATATATATATATATATATATATATATTCAATATTATTTTTTATTTTAAATATTTTAAGTATAGTATATTATTTATAAATATAATTTAATTATAAAAATATTTAATAGTTGAATAAATTATAAATAAATAAATATAAATGTGTATATATAAATATACATACATATATATACATACATTTATATATATATATATATATATATATATATATATATATATATATATATATATATATATATATATATATATATATATATATATATATATATATATATATATATATATATATATATAAATTTATATTATAAAATTTCTTATTTTAAATATTTTAGGTATTGTATATTATTTAAAAATATTATTTAATATAAAACTATTTAATAGTTAAATAAATTATAAATAAATATATATAGGTATATATAAATAGGTATTATATAAAATTATTTATATATATATATATAGGTATTATATAAATTTATATATATATATATATATATATATATATATATATATATATATATATATATATATCATAAATTTACATATATATAAGATATTATTTTTTTAATTTAAATATTTTAAGTATAGTATATTATTTATAAATATAATTTAATCATTAAAGTATTTAATAATTAAATAAAATGTAAATAAAAATAAAAATAGGAATTTATTAATGTAAATTTATATATATATATATATATATATACATAAATTTACATAAATTTACATATATATAAAATATTATTTTTTTAATTTAAATATTTTAGGTAAAGTATATTATTTATAAATATATTTAATAATTAAAAAAATTATAAATAAAAATATATATATATATAGAGGTACATAAATATATAATTATATATATAAAAAAAATTATTTAGCATTCTTTTTTTATTTTAAATATTTTAAGTATAATATCTTACTAATAAATATAATTTAATTATAAAATTATTTAATAGTTAAAAAAATGATAAATATATATATATATATATATATATATATATATTTATTTATTTAATTTTATTTTTTTTATAAAATATATATATAGGTATATATAAATATATGTATTGATATATATATTAATTTAATAATTTTTTTTTAATATTTTAGGTTTATTATATTATTTAAAAATATAATTTAATCATAAAAATATTTAATAGTTAAATAAATTATAAATTAATAAATTTATATATGTATATATAAATATATATATATATGTTTATATATATATATATATATATATATATATATATATATATATATATATATATAGGTACATAAATATATATTTATACATAAAAAAATTTATTTAATATTTATTTTTTTATTTTAAATATTTTAAGTATAGTATATTGTTTATAAATATAATTTAATTATAAAAATATTTAATAATTAAAAAAATTATAAATATAAATATATATAGAGAGGTACATAAATATATATTTATATATATATAAATATCTATTTTATATTATTTTTTTATTTTAAATATTTTAAGTATAAAATATTATTAATAAATATAATTTAATTATAAAATTATTTAATAATTAAAAAAATGATATATATATATATATATATATATATATATATATATATATATATATATATATGTATATATATATATATATATAGTATTATTTTTTTTTATTTAAAATATTTTAAGTATAGTCTAATATTTAGTAATATAATTTAATCATAAAAATATTTAAAAGTTAAATAAATTATAAATAAATAAATTTATATCTGTATATATAAATATAAATATAAATATAAATATAAATATAAATTTAAAAGTTAAATAAATTAATTTTTTATTTTAAATATTTTTAGTATAGTATATTATTTATAAATATAATTTATTTATAAAAATATTTAATAATTAAGAAAATTATAAATAAGAATAAATAGATAAAGGAACAAAAATATATATTTATATATAAAAAAATATATTTAATATTATTTTTTTATTTTAAATATTTTAAATATAGTATATTATTTATAAATATAATTTCATTATAAAAATATTTAATAATTTTAAAAATTATAAATTAAAAAATATATATAAAGGTACATAAATATATATTTATATATATAAAAACATTTATTTAATATTATTTTTTTATTCTAAATATTTTAAGTATAATATATTATTAAAAAATATAATTTAATTATAGAATTATTTAATAGTTAAAAAAATGATATATATATATATATAAATTTATATAATATTATTATTTTATTTTAAATATTTTAAGTATAGTTTATTATTTTTAAATATAATTTAGTTATAAAAATATTTAATAGTTAAAAAAACTACATATATATAATTTATTTATATATATATAATTATTTAAGTATAGTATAAAGTTAGGGACTTTTTGGTCAAAAGTTGACCTTTTAGGTCAGTGAGGTGGTCATTAGGTAAAAAATTGCCAATTTTGACCAAAACGGGCTTTTTTGTTCAAAAGTTGACCTATTGGGTCAATAATTGGCAATTATGTAAAAAATTTACTATTTTGACCACAATTGACTTTTTGGACAAAAGTCGATCAGTTCGGTCGGTGGGTTGGTTATTGGGTTAAGGATTTACCATTTTGACCAAAGTTATCTTTTCGTTCAAAGTTTGACATGTTGGGTCAATTGGTTTGTCATTGGGTCAAGGATTGATAATTATGACCAAAGTTGACTTTTTGGTCAGAGATTTACTCATTGGCTCAATAATTGGTCATTAGGTCAAAAAATCTCTATTTTGACCTAAAAAGTTAACTTTTAGGTCAAAATTTGACCAACATAGTCAATGGGTTAATCATTGGGTCAAAAATTAACCATTTTGATCAAAGTTGACTTTTTGGTCAAAAGTTGACCTATTTGGTCAATGGGTGGTCATTAGGTCAAAAATTGACTATTTTGACCAAAATTAACTTTTTGGTCAAAATTTGACTTGTTGGGCAATGGGTTTGTCTTTGGGTCAATCATTGACCATTTTGTCCAAAGTTAACTTTTTGGTCAGAGATTGACTTATTGGGTCAATAATTGGTCATTAATTCAAAAAATTGACTATTTTGGTCATTAGGTCAAAAATTTATTATTTTCACCAAAATTAAATTTTTGGTCAAAAGTTGAGCCATTGGGTCAACGGGGAGGTCATTATGTCAGAAGTTGACCATTTTGACTAAAATTAACTTTTTTGGTCAAAAGTTGATCTATTTTGGTCAAAAGTTGACTTATCATTTGACCAAAGTTAACTTTTTGGTCAAAAGTTGACTTATTGGGTCAATTGGTGGTCATTCAGTCAAAAATTGTCAATTTGACTAAAATTGACTATATGGTCAAAAGTTGACCTATTGGGTCAATGGGTTTGTCATCGGGTTAAGGATTAAATATTTTGACCAAAGTTGACCTTTTGGTCAGAGATTAACTTATTGAGTGAATACTTGGTCATCAGATCAAAAATTAACTATTTTGACCAAAATTTACTTTTTGGTCAAAAACCGACCTATTGGGTCAATGGGGTGGTCATTGTGTCAGAAATTGGCCATTTTGACCAAAGATTGCTTTTTGGTCAAAAGTTGACCTATTTTGACCAAAATTGAATTTTAGGTCAAAAGTTAACCTATTGGGTCAACGGGGTGGTCTTTGGGTCAGATATTGACTATTTTGACCAAAGTTGACTTTTGATCAAAAGTTGACCTATTTGGTCAATGAGTTGGTAATTGAGTCAAGAATTGACCATTTTGACCAAAGATGATTTTTTGTTCAAAAGTAGACCTAATGGGTCAATGGGTTGGTCATTGGGTTAAAAATTGACCATTTTAACCAAAGTTGACTTTTTGGTCAAAAATTAACCTATTTGGTCAATGAGTTGGTAATTGGAACAAGAAATAACCATTTTGACCGAAGATGATTTTTTGGTCAAAAAGTTGATCTATTGAGTCAGTGGGTTGGCCATTATGTCAAAAATTGACTTTTTTTACCAAAGTTGACTTTTTGTTCAAAAGATGACCTATTAAGTCAAAGGGAGGTCATTAGGTCAAAAAATGACTATTTTGACCAAAATTAACTTTTTGGTCAAAAGTTGACCTATTGGTTAATGAGTTTGTCATTGGTTCAAGGATTGACCATTTTGATCAAAGTTGACTTTTCTGTCAGAGATTGTCTATTGGGTCAATAATTGGACATTAATTCAAAAATAGACTATTTTGACCAAAATTGACTTTTTGGTCAAAAGTTGACCTATTGTGCCAATGGTTTGGGCATTAGGTCAGGGATTGATCATTTATTTTTAATAGTTAAGTAAATTATAAATATATATATATATATATATATAATATTTTTTTTAAATGCTTAAGTATAGTATATTATTTATAAATATAATTTAATTATAAAAATAATTAATAGTTAAATAAATAATAAATAAAAAAATATATATATAGCTATATATAAATATATATTTATATAAATTTATTTAATATTATTTTTTTATTTTAAATATTTTAAATATTTTAAATATAGTATATTATTTATAAATATAATTTAACTATAAAAATTTTTAATAGTTAAATAAATTATAAATATATAAATATATAAGTGTATAAATAAATTTATAAATTTATATATATATAAATTTATATAATATTATTTTTTTATTTTAAATATTTTAAGTATAGCATATTATTTATAAATATAATTTAATTATAAAAATATTTATTAATTAAAAAAATTATAAATAAAAAAATATATATTGGTATATATAAATATATATAAATTTATTTAATATTATTTTTTTATTTTAAATATTTTAAATATAGTATATTATTTATAAATATAATTTAATTATAAAAATATTTAATAATTAAAAAATTATAAATAAATATATATATATAGGTACATAAATATATATTTATATATATTAAAAAATTTATTTATTATTATTTTATTATTTAAAATATTTTAAGTATAATATATTATTAATAAATATAATTTAATTATAAAATTATTTAATAGTTAAAAAAATGATATATATATATATATATATATATATATATATATATATATATATATATATATATATATATATATATATATATATATATAATATTATTTTTTTATTTTAAATGTTTTAAATACAATATATTATTTTTAAATATAATTTAATTATAAAAATAATTATTAATTAAATAAATTATAAGTAAAAATATATATAATCGTATATAAATATATATATATATATAAATATATATATATATATATATATATATATATTTAAATTTATTTAATATTATTCTTTTATTTTAAATATTTTAAGTATAGTGTAATATTTATAAATATAATTTTACTATAAAAATTTTTAATTGTTAAATAAAGTATAAATAAATAAATCTATATGTGTATATATAAATATAAATATATATATATATATATATATATATATATATATATATATATATATATATATTTATTTATTTATATAATATTTTAAGTACAGTATATTATTTATAAATATAATTTAATTATAAAAATATTTAATAATTAAATAAATTATAAATAAAATTATATATGTACTTACATATATATATATATATATATATATATATATATATATATATATATATATATTTCTTTTTAAGAGAAAGAGCGTCTTATGGCTCCCTACGCGATATCATGTAAATGTTACAAAAAGAGGGGGGGAGGTGAAGCTCTTAAATTATCGTCCAGAAGGGTTCGACCTCCACGGTACAACTCGACGCCAAACAAAAGAGCAATCATTGTAGCAATAACAAAAAACACAGCAAGTTTAATCTCATATCAAAAGGAACATAGCAGGTAGCACGTCATGAATATCACAAGCAAATTAAAGTGTGGCTGGACAGAAACGAAACTCCGGCAAGCTAACAACTGGGCAAAGAAGAAATATTCCTCACTCATTTTTCTGTGAATTTCAGTAGAGGCAATAAAAGAGTGATGGAGAGTTGATGGAGAGTCTATCGCCGCGAAGCTGAGGTCCTAAGTATGCAGTAATAACTTCCTCCATGCAGGACATTGGAGAGGATGTAACGGTTCGAGCGCGCTCCAGGTACATGCAGGTTTGAAACTGAACCTGAACTTAAAACACACATATAAGGTTTGTATATATATGTAAGGTTTATATATATATATATATATATATATATATATATATATATATATATATATATATCTGTGTTTGTGTGTGTGTGTGTGTGTGTGTGTGTGTGTAAGCCTGTGCAATTAGGAGAAAATCAAACAACAAACGACCAACGACAAAATAGTTTGCATAGACAGCAAAATAAAATATGTCACACATGAACTGGAAGGAATAGAAACCATGGCATATAAAGATTGCTTCATATAAGGATTGCTGCATGTATTTATATATATATAAAGCTATATATATAAATATATTGAATATAAAATTATATAGATAAATATATATAAGTTTATATACCATAACTGTATATATAGAATTCATATATATATAAACAACAATTTATATATATATATATATATATATATATATATATATATATATATATATATATATATAGACATATGTATATCTATATATAGTTATGAAAAAACTTATACATTCATATCTATAAATATTTATGTATGTATATATAACAAAGGGGTAGTACCGATTCATTGCTCAAATAAAGAATAAGAAGATCAAGAGAATCAAAGAATTGGTATATCCACGTTATCTCCATTGAGCAAAATCGATAGGTCCGATGGCGGGTTAGTACCCACCAAAATATGAGCGCTTAATGAACTGCGATTGCCCAACCAATTAGCTGGTCTATTTCCTTCCCCGTAGATGAAATTCCAACTGACCGAGATATGAGAAATGATGTCTTTAATGCGATTTATATAATAAATAATATCCCATGGTATCAATATATTATTAGTTAAAGCAAGAAATAAATTGGACGAATCCACCTAAAAAATAACGCAATGCCAATTGAAACGCACCGCAATAGAGACCGCCAACATTAAGGCATGAGCTTCGGACTGCAATGGAGTGTCCGAAATACAATGGGAAGAAAAGAATAGCATGCATTTTTTTTTCTGAATTACGAGCAACTCCACCAACCCCCGCACGGGACGGTCTCCAACTCCCATCAACATTAAATTTAACCCAACCAGTATTGGGCGGCCGCCATCTCACCAAAACAGGGAGTTGCGGAGAGGTAACTGTCTCATGAACACTGTGGTCAAAATGTGCAATGCCCGAGAAGAAACTAGCCTTCATATTACTTAGCTTATAAACCTTGTTAGCATAGGCAAAAATGTTGGAGAAAATAGTATTGGAGGAAACCGAAGTGCATTTGTGATGAATGGCATTTCGTGCCATCCATAAAAACTAGCAAATAATAAAGGGATAGAAGGTAAAAAATTGATTAGGCCGACGATCGAAATCCCATAAGTCATTAAAATCCTCACCCGGACGGACATAAGTGCCAAACCAATGACCCCCTTTCATCCAAATAGAACGAGAGAAAGGACAAGTAATAAAAATGTGACGTAAAGACTCTTCCTCCATCTTACAAAAATAACATCTAGAAGCTAACCGAAGTCCTTTCAACTTAAGAATATCATCGCAAGGCAAAACCTTATGAAAAGTTTTCCAGGCTAAAAAAGACATCGAAGGGTAAAGCCTGTGACTAAATGCTCTTACCCCAAGAGGTTGGCTGAAAATGATGTAAATGGTAGTAAATCATCTTTGAGATAGTCCTATTTGATGCAAATTTCATTATAGGATAGTCAATCTTAGTCAAGTCAAAAGGGATGGTAGATATAAAGCTAGCATTATTGACCCCAACAAGTTGATGCAAAAGCAGGATATTCCAAGTGTGATCCCGCCAAACATCGGACACAATAAGATCGTCGTTAGCATCTGGCCCAGGAATAAAATGAACCGGAGACCAACTATCATGCCAAAACTATATGTTACCATTGCCCAAGTCCCAGTAAATAAGGTGTTTAGCCCAATCCCTGCAAGATAAGATTCGCTTCCACATTCTAGAATCACCCTTCCTCCAGACAACGAGAGAAGGGAGGTGATTCCTGCAATATTTATCATGCACAAAGGAAGACCATAACGAATCATGCTTACGAAAATTGAGCCAATGTTTGAATAAATTAATCTCAGCAATGTGGTGAAGTTGTTTGAATCCCAAACCACCGGGAGTGGTAGGTTGACATACTTTCTTCCAAGAGCACCACTTTTTACCAGAGTACATACCCGCCCAAAGAAATTTATTAAAGCATCTCTCAATAATTTTTTGAGTGGTAATCTTAACGGGCAGGACTTGTAAACCATACAACACCAGGCTCTGAAGGATACTCTTAAGGACAGTAATACGACCACCAAGGATAAGAACTTATTTTTCCAATCAAGAATAAGGTTCTTAATATGCGGTTCTTAATTTTTTTAACAACCTTATCAAATTGAGTTTGTCTCATCCTACCCTTAAGCAAATGAACTCCAAAATACTTTAAGGGAAGGGTGGAAATAGCAAACCCAGTGTAGTGAGTGGCCCAGGAGGATTTCCTACCATCGACAGAGTTCCCAAAATATAAATGACAACGTCATCCGCATAAGCTAAATGGGAAACCAACACGCTAGATTTAGAAGCAAAATGGAGATTCGGCCTTTTAACGAATAGGTCATTTAAGAGACGAGAAAAATAATCAAAAACCAAAATGAAAATAGTGGGAGAAAGAGGGCCCGCAATGCTTAATCCCACGGCCCGCATTGAAGTAGCCATGAACCTCACCATTAATAAGGATGTTATAAAGATTGGAATGAAGCCAGTTAGAAATAAGTAAACAAATGGGAGTAGGAAAACCCCTAGCCCTGAGAACACCCAAAATAAAATCCCAACTCATAGAATCATAAGCTTTGCGGATATCCAATTTAGTCACCATATCAATCTCGTGGATCTCTTGAGCTGACATGATATTATCAGTGATCCCTCTACCTTGGATAAACGACGACAAATTATGAGATATAAGAAGGTGAAGGTGAGGTTGCAACCATTTCACAATCATTATATATATATATATATATATATTTAATATTATTTTTTATTTTAAATATTTTAAGTATAGTATATTATTTATAAATATAATTTCACTATAAAAATATTTAATAGTTAAATAAATTATAAATAAAAATATATAAATAGGTATATATATATATATATATATATATATATATATATTTATTTATTTATTTATTTAATATTATTTTTTTATTTTAAATATTTTAACTATAGTATATTATTTTTAAATAAAATTTAATTATAAAAATATTTAATAATTAAATAAATTATAAATAAAAATACATATATATAAGTATGTATAAATATATATGTATATATATATATATATATATATAAATATTTATATATATATATATATATATGTATGTATATATATATATAAATTTATTTAATATTTATTTTTTATTTTAAATATTTTAAGTATAGTTTATTATTTATAAATATAATTTAATTATAAAAATATTTAATAGTTAAGTAAATTATAAATAAAAATATATATAGGTATATATAAATATATAAATTTATATATATATATATATATATATATATATATATATATATATATATATATATAATATTATTTTTTTTATTTTAAATGTTTTAAGTATAGTGTATTATTTATAAATATAATTTAATTATAAAAATAATTATTAATTAAATAAATTATAGATGAAAATATATATATAGGTTATATATATATATATATATATATATATATATATATATATATATATATATATATATATATATATATATATATATATATATATATATTTATTTAATATTATTCTTTTATTTTAAATATTTTAAGTATAGTATATTATTTATAAATATAATTTAATTATAAAAATTTTTAATAGTTAAATGAATTATAAATAAATAAATATATTTGTGTATAAATAAATAATATATATATATATATATATATATATATATATATATATATATATATATATATATATATAATTTTATATAATATTATTTTTTTATTTTAAATTTTTTAAGTATAGTATATTATTTATAAATATAATTTACTTATAAAAATATTTAATAGTTAAATAAATTATAAATAAATAAATAAATAAATAAATAAATGTATTTCTAATATATATATATATATATATATATATATATATATATATATATATATATATATATATATACATATTTATATATATATACATATATATATATAACTATTAATTTATATAATATTAGTTTTTTATTTTAAATATTTTAAGTATAATATATTATTTTTAAGTATAATTTAATTATAAAAATATGTAATAATTCAAAAAATTATAAATAAATAAATAAATAAAGAATATATATATATATATATATTTATATTTATATAATATTTTTTTATTTTTAATATTTTAGGTGTAGTATATTAATTATAAATATAATTTTTTTATAAATATATTTAATAATTAAATAAATTATAAATAATATATATATATATATATGTATATATATATATATATATATATATATATATATATATATATAAGTAAATATAAATATATTTCTATATATATACATATGTTTATTTATATAATATTATTTTTTATTTTAAATATTTTAAGTATAGTATATTATTTATAAATATAATTTAATTATAAAAATAATTAATAGTTAAATAAATTATAAATAAATAAATAAAGATATGTGTTTCTATAAATATATATATATATATATATATATATATATATATATATATATATATATATATATATATATATGTATAAATTTATATAAAATTAGTTTTTTATTTTAAATATTTTATGTATAATATATTATTTTTAAATATAATTTATTTATAAAAACATGTAATAGTTCAAAAATTTATAAATAACTAAATAAAGAATATATATATATATATATATATATATATATATATATATATATAGGATATACAAGATGGTTTTGGCGGACTGGATTTGGAGCTCTGCTAGGGTTTCGACCATGAGTACGCGGCGGCTGACTGCTCGGTGGTGGTGGGCTGGAAGAGGTGTTGGGTGAGTGGTCCTCCACGGGTTAGTAAGTGTGTTGGGGACTCCTTTGCTGGGTTTTGGATCTCCCGGGCTCTGTTAATTCAAATTTCTACTGTTCCATTGGCTCTTGGAGCCTTGCTGTGACTGGGAAGCTCAGTTTTCCTTCAACTGAGCTAACTTCTGGAGACTGCTGAGATTCTGTTTGTTGTCACTTTGCTACTGAGCTTTTCACTGGTTTGTTCTTGTCAATGGCTAATCCTGTGGATTCTGCTACCAGGAGTGAATGGATTAAGGCATCTTATGCAGGTGTGCTGGGCCAAGGCCCTAATCAACACCAACCATCCAATCTTTTCTTCCCCCAGATATTTCATGATGCTGCTGCAGGGAAAGTATCCAGCCCTTTCATTCATCCCATTGAGGTTAAGGATGGCTGCCCATAATTGTCTATTTTTCCGATGAGGAAATTAACACTCGAATGAAGAAGTCAGATTAACCCTTATAGGGAAATTCACCTTGGGACATCCAAAGATGGAGCTAGTCAGGGCTTTTTTTGAGTCACTAGCATTTTCTGGTAATTGGAGAATGGGGCTTCTAGATGGAAGGCACCTTCTTATCCATTTCTCCAATGAGGAAGATTATGCTAAGCTATTTGCAAAACAATGTGTAACTATTGCTGGTATGGAAATGAAACTTCTAAAATGGACACCAGGATTTGATCCCAGCAAGGAACCACCCATCATTCCAATTTGGTTTAAATTCCACTAATCTCCCATACGGATATTTCAACCATAAAGCCTTATTCCGGATTGCTAGAGCTATTGGAACCCCCCTCAGAATGGATGCAGCCACTTGTAATAGAGGCCTACCTGAAGCAGCTAGGATTCAGATTGAAAGAGACATCTCCTTACCTGAAGTCAATAGAATCTGGGTGGGCACTGCTGCTGAGGGTTTTTGGCAGGAAGTTATCATGCAGCAGAAACCTCACTATTGCACTAATTGCAAGATGTTTGGGCACACTATAGAGAAGTGTTATAGACTACACCCTCCTCCCGGAAAGGCTCCTAGAGGCTGAACCTTTGGTTAGCGGCCCCTCCTCTACCCCGATTAAATCTCCTATCACCTGCTCGTTTTGCCTCGGCCTTTGATAGTCCCCTCCATCCCCACCCCCCTCAGTAAATCCACTCAGCCTGAACCTCACCCAATTCAATCTCCTACCACTGCTATTTTGCCTAAGCCTTTGACAATCCCCTCCATCCCCACCCCCCCAGTAAACCCTTTCAGCCTGACCCTCCCTCCTCTACTTCTATTCCTTTACTACCCCCCCTGAACTTGAATTCTCCTGATTTAGCCCCTTCTACTGTTATTCCCCAACCTCCCCCCACCCAACTCATTCAGAGCATGTTGGAAAATAATTGGGAAGTGCAGAATGCTAAAAAGAAAAAAAGAAATAAATTAGACATTAACTCTAGTTCCATTACCTCTCAGTCCTTACTAGTCGAACCCTCTTCCTCACTCCCTTCGAGGGGGAGAACCGGATCAAAATCCCACCCACCTTCCCCCACCCCTCCTACCTACTTTATTGCATGATAAACTTTCTATGCTGGAACATTAGAGGTGTGGCTCACCCACCCTCACTTAAAAGGATTCACTATCTTACCAAAAAACATTCCCTTTGGTGCTTTGCCTTACTTGAGCCTCTTGTGCATCAGCATTCCAATAAAATTATCAACTCTTTTCATGGTTTCACTCATTTTGCTAATTCCAACAACAAGATATGGGTCTTCACGGAAAGAACTTAATTGGACCGTATTGCTGGATCTTCGACGGATGGTTCATATCTCTATCTCCTTTCTTTGGACAGTCGCTAATGCCACCTTTGTGTATGCTTGGGTGTAGAAAAGCTGATAGAACTCCTGCTATGGGAGCAAATCCAAAATCTAAGCAATGTAATTAATTGCCCCTGGATCATTGGGGGTGATTTTAATTGTATTACTACTCCTGCTGAAAAACTGGGTGGTCACAGACCTAATGTAACTATAATGAACACATTCAGTGATAACATTGATGCAGCTGGGCTTTATGATCTGGGATTTAGGGGTCCTAAGTTCACCTGGAAAAGGAGTTCTACTAAAGAAAGGTTGGATAGGTTTCTGGCCAATGAGCTCTGGCATAGTCATTTTCTGCATACCCAGATCACTCACCTTGCTCTTATTTGCTCTGACCATAGGCCTCTCCTTATATCTATTACTGCTCCTCCCAGTACCCCCTCCTTTAAATCCTTCAGATATCAGAATATCTGGTCTACCCACCCCTCCTTCCTGCAGGTGGTCAAAGATAATTGGCAAGTTTCTACACAGATGGACCCTTGGCACAAGCTGTGCCTCCTTCATCACAGGCTTAGTAGGAAATTATCTAACTGGGGCTGGAATCAATTTGGCAATGTATTTAAAGTGGTGGAGCAGGCTGAAAGAGATGTCTTAGAATTGGAAGAGAAAAGCCTTAATAACAGTGCCCTGCAGTCCCAACTCCTTGCTGCTGAAGCCAAACTGATGCACTCTATTGATATTCAGGACAAATTTCTTCAACAGAAGGCCTCCATTAATCATTTTAAGGAGGGAGATAGGAACACTGCCTACTACCATGCCTACCTTAAATATAAGAGGAAATGTAATTTCATACATAGCATCAAAAAGGAGAATGGGGATTGGATCTCAAACCACTTGGAGATTGGTAGAGATGCTACCCAATACTTTCATTCCCTACTTCAACAATGCCCAATTCAAAGAACCAGCATAAACACTGCCCTTTTCATCGATCGGTATGATTACATTAGTCGACTTAATCTCACTAATCCCCCATCCGAAGAGGAGATCCGGAAGGCCATTAATTCTATTGATAGCTCTAAGACCTGCAGGCCACGATGGGTACACTTCGATTTTTACATCAAGGCTTGGGTGATCATTAAAGATGAGGTGAAGGATGCCATCACTAGTTTCTTTCACGGGAGAAGACATTCCTCAATACTTCCATGCTTCCAACTTTGTTTTAATCCCCAAAGACACTACACAAACTAGTCGGGATCACTTCAGACCTATTAGTCTCACATCTGTGATCAGCAAAACTATAAGCAAGGTGTTAGTCAACAGACTACAACCCATTTTGGAGAAAGTTATCAGCCCTAATCAAGCAGCTTTTGTCAAAGGTAGGTCCATTGCTGATAATATCTTGTTAGCACAGGAGCTCCTTTTGAACTTGAATAATAAGTGCAGAAGTGGCAATTTAATTTATAAGCTTGATATTAAGAAGGCATATGACACCATCCACTGGGACTTTCTTATAGACACTCTCACAGCAAGGGGTTTTCAGCATTCTTTCTGCAATCTAATCAGAAGATGGCTGGGGGCCAATGCCCACTCTATTCTGCTCAATGGGTCTAATTGGGGCTACTTCTCTGCTTCTAGGGGTCTCAAGCAAGGAGACCCTCTCTCTCCCACCCTTTTCATCTTGGCTATGGATTATTTCTCCAAACTATTGAACCAAGCTAGCATATCACACCCCTCCAATAGGTATCACCACAAGTCTAATATTTTAGTATCTCATTTAGTGTATGCGAGATGATGTGATGGTGTTCTCCAATGCTTCCAAGAATGTCGTCAAAATGATTGTCAAATGCCCGAACTCCTTCCAGCAAACTTCGGTATGGTGTTCGATAAGTCCAAAAGCCATCTCCTATTTTCTTCTAATACTTCGTGGAGGTCGAAGCCGGGTTATTAATTTCACCGGCTTTACTAAGCACTCACCTGCCTCTCAAGTACTTAGGGGTACGACTTGATATGGGTAGAACAAAGCAAAGGCACTTTGAAGGCATCCTGCAGAAAATCAATTCTTATTTGGCAAATTGGACTCACAAGTACCGTCCAGGTGGAGGTAGGATAACTATCCCGAGAAGTATTCTCACCACTCGCTCGCTTATGTTCTTCAGATGCCACTATGAATAAAGGAACCCAAACTCTCTTTGAAAAGGCTTTTAACAAGTTTCTTTGGGCTGGCCAAAGAAAGCAATGTCATTGGACCTCCTGGACCAAAGTGGCTAAGCCTACTTGGGCTGGTGGACTGGGGTTTAAAACTATAAAGCAGATAATTCAAGTGAATCTGTGTAAGCTGTGGATCAAATTCAGATCCCAGAACTCCCTATGGGCTAAATTTCTGATGGGAAAATATTGCAAACTGCTCCACCCGACCCTGGTTAGCAGCAAAGTGGGTGACTCTAAGCTATGGAAAGCTATGCTCAGAATTAGGCTGCAAGCTGAAAGTCTGTTTAGCTGGCAGTTGGGGAAGGGGGACCTCAACTTTTGGTTGGATAATTGGTGCCCAACTGAATGGCTCAACCCTGGTACTAATATTCCCAACCTTAAACTCAAGGTATCTGAGTGTTGGGATGGGACTAATTGGGCTCTGGAGGACCTTCAAACTGTGCTTACTCCTGATTCTGCTAGGCAGGTGGCCACCACTAGTTTTGACAGGCAGAAGCAGGACTCTATCATCTGGCATTCCTGTGCCCAGCATAGCTTGTCTAAAGCAATCTACTCCAAACTTTACCAGTGGGAGCTCATCCCTTGGTGTGAATGTCCTTGGAACAAATATTTATCACCTTCTATGACCTTCTTTACTTGGAGAACTTTCCTGAAGATCCTTCCTACTGATGACATCCTCAAACTAAAAGGTTTGAGGGGTCCTTCTTGTTGTAGACTTTGCATGAGGGAGGAAGAATCTATCAAACACCTGTTTTTCAAATGCAGGTTTTCTCAGCTTGTTTGGAGGCTAATTCTTCAGCACTGTCAAATCAACACACAAAGCTTTTACGGGTCTGCCTTCACTCTTGTTGGGCAGATTGGAACAAGCATGGGATTGGTGCGATCCCTCTTATCTGTGCATGGTTCCTTTGGATGGCAAGGAATAAAGCCACCTTTGATGACATTCTACCCAGTGAACAAAAAGTTGCACACAATTGTCTCTCCTACATTCAAAAACTCATCAGATATAATAAGTTCTCTAATATTTGTGGGCTTGAGACCACTCATGAGGCTCCTTCCCACAGATCACACTCGGTCAAATGGCACCCCCCTTTTCCCCCTTCCTTAAACTAAATTATAATGGCCGTCGCAATGAGGAAGGTGCTGGCTTTGGTGGTATCTTCAGGAATCACAGGGGTGATTGCATGCTCTTCTTCCATGCACCTGTGGATGCTGCTGATACTCTGGAAGCTGATCTTATTTCCATCTTTTGGGGGCTCTCCATGGCTATTAGCTGTAACTGGTTTAATATTATGGTGGAAGGTGACAATGAGGAAATTATCACATTCTTGAACCCATGCCTCTCCAATCCTCCCCGGCATCATGGTCACCTGGAGAAGTAGAATCCTCGCCAATGTCTCTAAACTCAATGTTCAATTCACCTTCATTCACAAGGAAGGTAATCAACCTCGCCGGTTGGCTAGCCAAAGTTGGAGCTTCCTCCCAAAATGTGAGGGCCTCAACCATCATTCCTACACAGCTAAAGACCCTCATCAACAGTGACAATCTTTCCGCCCCTACATCAAGACTACTATCTGACTCCCCAACTTTGGTGCTGGGATTTTTTGAGGTCCCCACTTGACCTAATATTGCTGTTGATCTCTTATCTGTGCCTCTGTACTGCTTCTAGATGAGTGGGCTATATTATGTTTCTCTGTTGGTTTTAGTTAGGCCTGTTCCATTTGTTTATGTCTTAGTTTTAGTCTGGGTGGAGTATGTTTATGAGGGGGTATTACCACTTTTGGTAAGGTTTTTTGTAATTACGAGTTTCTAGTAACATGTAGGGAGCCTTTGTGGCTTCTTTTCCCCTAAAAAATATATATATATATATATATATATATATATATATATATATATATATAAGTTTATATAATATTTTTTTTTATGTTAAATATTTTAAGTGTAGTATATTATTTATCAATATAATTTATTTATAAATATATTTAATAATTAAATAAATTATAAATAAAATATATATATATATATGTATATATAAATATATTTATATATATATACTTATATTTTTATATAAAATTATTTTTTATGTTAAATATTTTAAGTATAGTATATTATTTATAAATATAATTTAATTATAAAAATAATTAATAGTTAAATAAATTATAAATAAAAAATATATATATAGTTTTTTATAAATATATATATATATATATATATATATATATATATATATATATATATATATATGTATAAATTTATATAAAATTATTTTTTTATTTTAAATATTTTAAGTATAGAATATTATTTATAAATATAATTTAATTATAAAATTATTTATTAATTAAATTAATTATAAATAAATATACATATCGGTATATATAAATATAAATAAATATAATATTATTTTTTTATTTTAAATGTTTAAAGTATAGAATATTATTTATAAATATAATTTAATCTAAAAAATAATTAATAATTAAATAAATTATAAATAAAAATATATATAATATTATTTTTTCATTATAAATTTTTAAGGTATAGAATATTATATAAAAATATAATTTAATCATAAAAATATTATATAATTAAATAAATTGAAAATAAAAGTAAATATAGGTATATATAAGTATATGTATAGATATATATTTTTATTTAATATTATTTTTTAAATATTTTAAGTATAGTATATTATTTAGAAATATAATTTAATTATAAAAATATTTAATAGTTAAAAAAATAATAAATAAAAAAATATATATGTGTGTATATATATATAAATATATGTGTGTGTGTGTGTGTGTGTGTGTGTGTGTGTGTCTATATATATATATATATATATATATATATATATATATATATATATATATATATATATATATATAGATATATATATATATATATATATATATATATATGTAGTTTTACGATGGTGGCGGCTGGTCCCTTTGCTCTGCTAGGGTTTGGCTGGTAATGGCTTCCCTGGGTGGCAGCTGGTACCTTTGGAAGGTTTTCCACGGTTTTGAGTTCTGTTTGGTTTTCAGGTTTGGTGTTTCTAGAGGTGGTGGGAGGCTGGTAAGTGTCTTTCTGTTTACTTTGATCTTTCCCGGGCTACAAGTTTGAACTGGTATTGTTCCATTGGCTGAGTTTGTGTCCTGAGTGCTGCTAGCAGTCACTATCTCCTATCCTATTCATCTTCATTTGTTGCTTTTACTGATGGTACATTAACTGCGGTACTCTTCTGTAATGGTCAGGGTAAACGCCTCCACCTCTTATGCATACGCATTAAGTAAAGGCACATACACTTACGCCAAGTGCGGACCAATTACTTTTT
Source organism: Papilionanthe hookeriana x Papilionanthe teres (assembly GCA_022702705.1). Classification (NCBI taxonomy): domain Eukaryota; kingdom Viridiplantae; phylum Streptophyta; class Magnoliopsida; order Asparagales; family Orchidaceae; genus Papilionanthe; species Papilionanthe hookeriana x Papilionanthe teres. Next base: position 150,328 of record CM040438.1, read on the forward strand.
CCACGAGAACCTTCATAATGCGGCAGTTGCAGGAATCGATTGCCCTTTCATTAGACCCCTTGGGTCTAAGGAGAAGCAGAACCGACCATTATTTTCACAACTAAGGAAATGGAATTACTTGCTGAAGCTATCAAATTCTCCATTGTGGGACAATTCCAATATGGCCATCCTAAAATGGAATTAGTCAGGAACCTCTTTGAGCAAATCCCCTTTGTGGGACAATGGAAAATTGGAGTGATGGATGGAAGGCATCTACTAATCAGATTATCCAGAGAAGAAGACTATGCAAGATTAATTGGTTTGCAGAGTATGCAAATAGCTAACACTCATATGAAATTCATCAAATGGTACCCTGGTTTTGACCCAGCTAAAGAACCCCCTCTTAAACCTATATGGTTCAAATTTCCTAATTTGCCAATTGAATTGTATCACACAAATGCTCTATTCCAAATTAGTAGAGCATTAGGAACTCCCCTAAAAGTGGACCCCTCCACTTGTGATATGGGGAACACCCATGGAGCTAGAGTGTTGATAGAAAGAGATGTCTCACTTCCTGAGTTAGATAAACTATGGATTATCACCTCAGATAGTGGTGAAGGCTTTTGGCAAGAAGTCCATATGGAAACCAAACCTGTGTTCTGTAAACACTGCAGAATGTTTGGACATTTCATGGAGAAATGTTACAGATTAAAACCCCCTCTCAAAAAGCAAGTCAAGGCCCAACCAATGGTGCAACAGATCATGGATTGCTTGCTAAAGGAAATTCAATGGAAGAGCCAATTGCTCTAGACACTTTGGTTGATGATTCCAGTTTGCCCAGAGAAGTTACCCCAGAAAACACTGAAGAAAATCTATCAACTCCTGCTGAAGAAGATACTCCTACATTACCCCCTGAACTTCCAGAAACTGCAATACAAGAATTAAACAGTGTAGAAAATATTGAGCAGGAAATTATACCCTCCACAGATATAACAATAAAATCCCAAGCTAAAATGGAAGCTGCCTGGCAGGAGCAAAAAGTTAGAAAGAAGAAAAACGTGATGGCTGAACTGCAGAAACTGGCCCAAGTAGGTGACTGCAACTCTATTGGCTCCCCCCCAGATAACTGAAGGGGTAGAACTAGATCTAGATCAAGATCTGCTACCGCTCACTCCCCACCCTAGCCTAAACCACCGGATGTTTAATTTATTATCGCTGGAACATTAGGGGTGTGGCCCACCCTTATCCGCTTAAAAGGCTACTTCATCTTTATAAGAAACACCGGCTATGGTGTATTGTGCTCTTGGAACCAATGGTGCACAAAAATAAATCAAAACTTTTTACCGGGTTTCTTGGTCGTTCTATTTTCACTAACTCCTCCAATAAAATCCGGGTTATTAGCGAGCAGGAACTCCAATGGAAAGTTATTGTGGACCATCCTCAATTGGTCCATTTGCACTGTACTGTTAATGGAATTTCTTTTGCTACTACTTTTGTATATGCTGGCTGTACCAAAACTGCAAAAAGAGAACTCTGGCAGGAAATCCATCTAATCAATTCTATGGAGAATCACGAATTTGGATTGTTGGTGGAGACTTTAACAATATTACTTCTACTGTTGAAAAATTTGGTGGCAGACCACCAAATCTTACCAAACTCACTGAGTTTAATGATAACATCCAGAGAGCAAGCCTATCTGATTTGGGATTTCAGGGGAACCCTTTTACCTGGAGGAGGGGCAAGATTTGGGAGAGATTAGTTAGATTCCTAGCTAACAATTCATGGCATCAAACTTTCCTTCACACAACCATTTCCCACCTCAATTTCTTTGGGTCGACCACGGACCCTTACTTATTTCCATTACTACTCCCCCAACCCAACCACTTCTCCCCCTTTTATATTTTTCAATTTCTGGTCCTCCCACCCTCAGTTCCAATCTGTTATCTCCAAGCAGTGGACTGGATGTCCCCACTCTAACCCTTTCATCAGACTCCAGAATCTTCAACTGAAATTAGCCGCTGTTCTTTCCCACTGGAGTTGGGAGTCTATTGGTGACATCACTCAAAGCATTTCACAGGCTGAGAAGGCTCTATCTTCTATGGAAGCTGTCGCACTATCAGATGAATCTAAGTATAGCCAGATGGTGGCTGCTCAAGAATAATTGCTGACCCTTATTGATTGGCAGGACCAATTCCTAAGACAAAAAGTTTCCATTTCCAAATTCAAAGATGGAGATAGGAACACAAAATTTTTTCATGCTTGGATTAAGTACAAAAGGAAATGCAATGCTATACATTTCATATTTAATGACCGGGGTCGTCTACTTATTGAGGAAAGCTTGCCATTGCAAATGATGCTGTCAAATATTTTCAGGAACTTCTTACTTACAAGCCTTGCAGCAGACCCCCTATTGATGATAGCCTATTCAACAAGGAATATAACTACACTCACTCTCTCCAATTAGCTAATACTCCTTCACAAGATGAAATTTGGGTGGCAATTAATTCAATTGACAGCTCTAAAAAGACAGGGCCTGATGGGTACAGTGCTGAATTCTATAAAAAAACCTGGAACACTTGCAAAGCTGAGGTAACAACTGTCATTCAAAGCTTCTTTACTGGAAGTGATATACCCCAATATTTCCATGCATCAACTATTGTACTTGTGCCAAAGAACAATGTCCCCAAGTGCTGGAATCACTATAGACCAATCAACCTAACCACTGCTATTAGCAAAGCTATCAGTAAAATCATTATGGGCAGATTGCAACCTCACCTTGCTAATATTATTAGCCCCAACCAATCAGTTTTTGTAAAAGGAAGATCTATAGCTGATAATGCCCTCCTTGCTCAAGAATTATTGCTTGATTTGGATAGATCTTGTAGGGGAGGTAACTTGATTTACAAGCTAGACATTCAAAAGGCCTATGATACTATTGATTGGAATTTTATTCTTCAGGTGCTTAATGCTAGAGGATTTTCTACTGCTTTCTGTTTACTCATAAAGAGATGGCTTCAGCATAACAACCATTCACTCCTCATCAATGGTAAATCTTCGGGGAGATTTCGAGCCACTAGAGGGCTCAAACAAGGAGATCCACTCTCACCCACTATCTTCATTATTGTTATGGATTATCTCTCTAGGCTGCTGGAAACTCAAGTCTCAAACCATCCTTATGCACGATATCACCATAGGTCTGATATTATCATCTCTCATCTATTATATGCATATGATATCATGATTTTTTCCAGGGCTTCTAAAGCAGTCATTAAAAAGGTTATGAAGTTTGTCTCAACAAATTTCAACGATTTCGGCCTACATTTCAACAAAAATAAATGTAATTTGTTATTCCCCATCAATATCCATCCTAATATTATCCACTGGATTACTGATTTCATGGGTTATGCCAAAACCAGCCTTCCCATGAAATATTTGGGGGTTCTCTTAATTAAAGGCAGATCTAAACAAAGTCATTTTGAAGAGATCATTGGTAAGCTAAACACTCATCTTTCAAGTTGGTCCAATTCCTTCCTATCATCTGGTGGCAAAATCACTCTCCTGAATAGCATGTTAACCTCTTTTCCTTCTTACATTTTACAAATGACATGCACCGAAGAAAAGCTCAAGAATTCGATTGAGAGAATCTTTAACAGATTTCTTTGGGCTGGTCAAAGAAAACAAATACTTTGGGCCAGCTGGCGAAGGTTAGCCTTGCTTAAAGAAGCTAGTGGTTTAGGTTTCAAAGGCTTGAAACACCTACAGCAAGTCAATTTCTGTAAGTTATGGATCCATTTCAGGGAGCAAAATTCTCTTTGGGCTCAATTCATGAAAGGTAAATGCTAGAAATATCCATCCTTTATCCTCTCAAATCAAAACAGGAATATCAAGAATTTGGAAACAAATGCTTATCAACAAAGAGACTGCTGAATCCCTCCTATACTGGGAGTTAGGCAAGGGTGCATCATGTTTTGGCATGATAAATGGTGTCAAAGGGAGGTTTTGGTTCCACTTCCTAATATAAATAAAGAGTATTTCCTGTCTCCATCTGCTAGGAGGGCATGAATTGGTCTATTCCTAAATTGCAACTTCTCCTAGTTGACTCTTACGTGGATCGGGTGGCTCAAATCCCTTTTGATAGGTATCGATTTGGATAAACTCATACGGCTAAAGGGTAAAAGGCATAGCATTACCAAACACATCTACCTTAGTATCAATTCTTGGAATCGAGTCAATTTGAGGTAAAACTATTAAGAACAAATATCTTACTCCTTCCATGTCCTTCCTCATTTGGAGAATCTTCCATGGTTTTGTTCCAACGGATGATATTCTCGAACTCGAAGGCTCGAGAGGCCCTTCCAAATGCCTTCTTTGTGGATCACAATCCGAAACATTGAAACACCTCTTTTTTAAATGCTCCTTTTCTCGGGAAGTTTGGTCGGGTATGCTCGGAAGATTGAATATTAAACGATTCTTGTTAAGTGGCGCGGATTTAACTATACTGCGAAATCTCGGCGACAAGCTAAAGTTGGGGAGATTCCACTCATTTTGGCTTGGTTCATTTGGATGCACGAAATGGGGTGAAGTATGATGGGTCGATTAGCAAGACTGAAATGGTGGTAACTCATTGCCTTTCATTTATCTCAAAGTTAATTTCAGTAAAAACGTTTCCAAACGTCATTCTGTCACCTTCAACTACTGATAGACCTATTCTTCATAGAATCATTCAGATTTATTGGAAAGCTCCCAACCCTCCTTTTATTAAAGTCAATACTGATGGAGCCTTTACTAAACAAAATGCTGGTATAGGTGGGATTTTTAGGGATCATACAGGGGAAGGATTAATATTTTTCCAAGCTCCAACTCATCGCCGTCGACCCATTGGAAGCAAAATTAGACTGTCGCATTTTGGGCAATTCACATTGCTACACTTTTTCAGTGGTCTTCTATCATTGTGGAGGGAGACTCATCTACCTTAATAAATTACTTTCAGAATGATCTTCCCCCTCCTTAGCACCATTCTACTTGGATTAATAAAATCAGATTTTTGTTGCCACATCTTACAGTGCATTTTAATTTCATATTCAGGGAAGGAAACAGGCCTGCAAATTGGATTGCTAAAAGAGCCCTCTCAACTCAGGAGATAATGGTCTCTTCTACTCTACCTTCCCAGTTACAATTTCTTATTCAGGCAGACTCTTATCAAGCTCCCCACTTCAGAATTATGGATTAATGCCCTCCCATGTACTGGAATACTCACTGCCCTGATGGGAATCTATACTGCAGTTTTGCTGTTTTGTTTTCTGATTGCTGCACCTGATCATCTGGTGGATCTTACAGGGAAGACTTATTGGGGCCAAGGCCTACCTTAGACTGAGACCCCACCCCTCTTTTGTCTGCTTATGGTTTCTTTTGGGTTTATTTTGATTTTGGCTATCTTTCTTTTTGGGATTACTTTTGTTTTCTTATGGTGTTTTTTTGGGGTATACTTCTGTATCTCTGAATCCTTTTCCATTATAATTAACATGTAGGGAGCTATTTAAGCTCTTTTCTTCAATATATATATATATATATATATATATATATACATATATATATATATACATATATATATATATATATACACATATACATATATATAAATATATATATATATTTATATTTATGTAAAATTATTTTTTATATTTTAAATGTTTTAAATATAGAATATTATTTATAAATAATATTTTCAAAATTATATATATATAATTTATTATTTTTTTATTTTCAAAATTTTTTGTATATTATATTATTTATAAATATAATTTAACAATAAAAATTTTTAATAGTTAAATAATTTATAAAAAAATAAATATATATGTGTATCATATATATATATATATATATATATATATATATATATATATATATATATATATATATATATATATATATATATATATATATATATATATATATAAATTTATATAATATTATTTTTTATATTAAATAATTTAAGTACAGTATATTATTTATAATTATAATTTTTTATAAAAATATTTAATAATTAAATAAATTATAAATAAATAAATATATATATATATATAGTTAATATTATTTTTTATTTAATTAAAAAAATATTTAATAGTTAAATAAATTATAAATAAATAAATATATATTCGTATATATATATATATATATATATATATATATATATATATATATATATATATATATATATAAGATTATTTTTTTATTTTAAATATTTTAAGTATTGCATATTATTTATAAATACAATTTAATTATAAAAATATTTAATAATTAAAAAATAATAAATAAAATTATATAAATAGGTATGGATACATACCTATTTATATATTTTTATTTATTATTATTTTTAATTATTAAATATTTTTATATTTAAATTGTTAGAGGTTGCGAAAGGAGATGATATGACTACAAGACTTCTTGTTGGAATTGGGTAAAAATAAACAAAATGACACTCACAGTGATGGTTAAATCGTCATATTCCTTGCCAAGAACCCAACATTTCAATCCAGGACTAAACACATTCAGATCAGGTATCACTTCATTCAATCATTGTTAGAAGACGGACAGTTGCTACTTAAGAAAATTTGTGGAAGCAAGAACCGTGCTAATAATATATATATATATATATATATATAAATTTATATAATATTATTTTTTTATTTAAAGTATTTTAAGTAAATTATATTATTTATAAATATAATTTAATTATAAAGTTAACTTTTTGGTCAAAATTTGACCAATTTGGCCAGCGGGTTGGTCATTGGGTCAAAAATTGACCATTTTGACCAAAGTTGACTTTTTGGTCAAAAGTTGACCTATTTGGTTAATAGGGGGTCATTAGGTCAAAATTTGACTATTTTGACCAAAATTAACTTTTTTGTCAAAGGTTGACATATTGGGTCATTGGACTTTTTATTCAAAAGTTAACCTATTGGGTCATTGGGTTGGTCATTGGGTCGGAAATTGACCATTTTAACTAAAGTTAACTTTTTGGTCAAAAGTTCACATATTGGGTCAATGGGTTTGTCATTGGGTCAAAGATTGACCATTTTGGTCAAAGTTGACTTTTCGGTCAGAAATTGGCTTAGTGGGTCAATTATTGGTCATTTAGTCAAAAATTGACTATTTTGACCAAAATTAATTTTTTTGTCAAAAGTTAACCCATTGGGTCAATGGGGTGGTCATTGGATCAGGAATTGACCATTTTGACCAAAGAAGACTTTTTGTCAAAAGTTGACCTACTGGGTCAATGGGTTGGTCATTGGGTCAAGAATAGACCATTTTGACCAAAGTTGACTTTTTGGTCAGAGATTGGCTTACTGGGTTAATAATTGGTCATTAGGTCAAAAATTGACTATTTTGACCAAAATTGATTTTTTGGTCAAACGTTGACCTACTGGGTCAATGTGTTGGTCGTTGGGTCAAAAATTGATAATTTTGATTAAAGTTGGCTTTTTGGTCAAAAGTTGACCTATTGGGTCAATGGGTCAAGGATTGATCATTTTGACCATAGTTGACTTTTTGGTCAGATATTGACTTATTGGGTCTAAAATTGGTCATTAGGTCAAAAATTGATTATTTTGACCAAAATTAAATTTTTTGTCAAAAGTTTACCCATTAGGTCAACGGGGTGGCATTGGGTCAGAAATTGACTATTTTGGCCAAAGTTGACTTTTTGGTAAAAAGTTGACCTATTTGGTCAATGAGTTGGTAATTGGGTCAAGATTTGAGCATTTTGACTGAAGAAAACTTTTTGGTCAAAATTTAATATATTGGGTCAACGGTTAAGTCTTTGGGTCAAAAATTGACCATTTTGACCAAAGTTGACTTTTTGGTCAAAAGTTGACCTATTGGTTTAATGGGTGGTCATTAGGTCAAAAATTGTCTATTTTGACCAAAATTGACTTTTTGGTCAAAAGTTGTCCTGTTGGGTCAATGTGTTTGTCATTGGGTGATGGATTAATTATTTTGACAAAAATTAACTTTTTGGTCAGAGATTGACTTATTTGTTCATTAATTGGTCATTAGGTCAAAAATTGACTATTTTGGCCAAGATTGAATTTTTGGTCAAAAGTTAACCCATTAGGTCAACGGGGAGGTCATTGGGTCAGAAATTGACCATTTTGACCAAAGTTAACTTTTTGGTCAAAAGTTGTCATATTTGGCCTATGTGTTGGTAATTGGATCAAGAAGTTGACCATTTTTACCAAAGATGACATTTTTGGTCAAAAGATGACCTATTGGGTCAATGGGTTGGTCATTGGGTCAAAAATTGTCCATTTTGACCAAAGTTGGCTTTTTGGTCAAAAGTTGACCTATTGGGTCAATGGGTGGTCATTTGGTCAAAAATTGACTATTTTGACCAAAATTGGCTTTTTGGTCAAAAGTTGACCTTTTGGGTCTATGGGTTTGTCATTGGATAAAGGATTGACCATTTTGACTAAAGTTGACTATTTGGTCAGAGATTAACTTATTGGGTCAATAATTGGTCATTAATTCAAAAAATTTTTATTTTGACCGAAATTGACTTTTTGGTCAAATGTTGACCTATTAGGCCAATGGGTTGATCATTGGGTCAATGATTGATCATTTTGACAAAAGTTTACTTTTTGGTCAAAAGATGTCCTATTGGGTCAATGGGTTGGGCATTAGGTCAAAGATTAACCATCTTGACCAAAGTTGATTTTTGGATAGAGATTGGTTCTCGGGTCAAAAATTGGTCGATAGAGTCGAAAATCGACTATTTTTACCAAAATTGACTTTTTGGTCAAAGTTGACCTATTGGGTCAATGGGTTGGTCATTGGGTTGAGGATTGACAATTTTGACCAAAGTTGTCTTTTGTTCAAAATTTGACCTATTTAGGTCAATGAGGCGGTCAGTAGATCAAAAATCAACAATTTTGAGCAAAATTAACTTTTTGGTCAAAAGTTGACCTATTGGGTCAATAGGTTGTTCATGGGTCAAGGATTAACTATTTTGGCCAAAGTTGACTTTGTAGTCAAAAGTTAACAAATTGGGTCAATGAGTTGGTCATTGGATGAAGGATTGACCATTTTCACCAAAGTTGAAATTTAGGTCATTATGTCAGAAATTGACCATTTTGACCCAATTTGACTTTTTGGTCAAAAGTTGACATTTTGGGTCAACGGGTGGTCATTAGGTAAAAAATTGTCAATTTTGACCAAAATTGGCTTTTTTGTTCAAAAGTTGACCTATTGGGTCAATAATTGGCAATTATGTAAAAAATTTACTATTTTGACCAAAATTAACTTTTGGGACAAAAGTGGATCTATTGGGTCGGTGGGTTGGTTATTGGGTCAAGGATTTACCATTTTGACCAAAGTTATCTTTTTGTTCAAAGGTTGACATGTTGGGTCAATGGGTTTGTCATTGGGTCAAGGATTGATAATTATGACCAAAGTTCACTTTTTGGTCAGAGATTTACTTATTGGGTCAATAATTGGTCATTATATCAAAAATTGTCTATTTTGACATAAAAAGTTGACTTTTCTATCAAAATTTGACCAATTTAGTCAATGGGTTGTTCATTGGGTCAAAAATTGACCATTTTGACCAATGTTGACTTTTTGGTCAAAAGTTGACCTATTTGGTCAATGGGTGGTCATTAGGTCAAAAATTGACTATTTTAACCAAAATTAACTTTTT
>CM040438.1:170000-190000 GCA_022702705.1 Papilionanthe hookeriana x Papilionanthe teres
GGTGCTCTTCTTAATTTAGTACTTCTAACCCTTATATTGGCATGCTCGTGATGATACTTCTGGAAATCAAGGTAATGCGGCCACCAAAGGACAAAAGTTGTTCCCTCGATCATTAATCTATTTTTTATCTTCTCAACCACCTCATCAAATTGAGTTTGTTTCATTCTCCCCTTAAGAAGAGTTTGGACCCCCAGGGAATGTTAATGGAAGCACCGAGCATTGAAACCCGTGTCTTGCCCAGCCCCATAAAACCTTAAACGATCGACAATCTTGCAAAGTACAAATTACATTTATTAGCACTAAAATAAAGGCACGAGAGATCTGGAATTTCTTAAGTAAGTGATAAACTTTCTGATACTATTCTTACGGGCGTTAGAGAAAAACGACATCGCCGTCAGCCCTTGACTAAATGCGAGACCACCACGGATGACTTAGTAGAGTTGTGAACCGATGGGTCACGGCCATATAAATCCTCGAGCATCCGGGAGGAAATAGTCGAAGCGCCACGATAAATGTAGTGGGGGAAAGAGGATGCCATGCAGCAATGTCATGGTGGCATTAAAGAAATGCCAGAATTACCATTAATGAAATGCTATAGTGATTGCTACGAAGCCAATTGAGAATAAGTTGGAAAAATGCGACGAGAAAATCCTCTTGCTTTAAGAACTTCAAATTATAAAATGCCGTAACGGAATCATAAGCTTTACGAATATCCGGCTTAAGGACCATATTGCCACCACGGCACTTCTTATCGATATCGTGTATAATCTCCTGTGCTAACATAATATTATCCGTGATACTCCTACCCTGGATGAAGGCCGATTGGTTAGAAGAAATGATATGATTGAGGTGGGTTTGAATGCGTTTCACCGTAATTTCTTAATAACATTGGAGATTGCAGTAAACGGAAATAGGACGGAAGTGGTCCCAAGACGTCTTTTGTGTAGAATTGGGGATAAGGACAATCGTGCGGAAAGTATTTTCAGGCGTTTCCCAATTCAAAAACTGCGAATGGCATGGATCACGTCTATAACTCGTGCTCGACATTTAATGTAAAAATCGGCGGTAAAACCGTGGGACCGACGCTTTATTAGAGTTGATATCTTTTAAAGCACATAAACCTCATCGGTTGTAGGAATACCGAAGGTCAAGATTCTGCGGTATAGCTTCTCATATCATTTAACGAGCGAGCGTCGATGGAACCCGTAGTCTCATTGTGTAAATGTCGATGAAGTAACTAACCGCAACATTCCCGAGTGCGAATATCGAGTAAATAACGACTACATTCATTCTTAATGCGAACAATATTGTTATTGGCCGAAGCGTTGTAATACGAGCGAGGAAATACTTTGTATTTCTATCACCTTAGTAGTGAATCTCGCCTTACCTTGCAAATAATCCTCCTCCCAAGCGAAGCTTCCAATAGAATAGAGTGAGCCACATGAAGCTGAGACATAACTTCACTAATAGCTTCATCGAACGCTTGAAGATCCATAACCCGTTGCTCGACATTGCGTACATGGCGTGAATATCACGAAACACATTCCAATTCCCGAGTCCTCGAAGCAAAAGCCACCTTCTTATGTAATTTCCACAGATGAAACCACTCATTCCCAATGTCATCAATTTTCCATTTATCTTTAACCAACCGTAAAAAACCGTCATGTCTAGACCGGACATTTAAATAATGGAAGTGATTATTAGCGGTTTTCTTAAAATGATTAAAAAGAAAGCAATGGTTTATGATCGGAGCCGGAACTACAAAGATGTTGAACACGAGTGAACCCGTAAGAAGACATCCGGGCTTGGATTAGCAAAACACTATCCGGACATTCAAAAACTTTACCTCTCTTCCGGAGTAAATGCGGATCCAGCAAACCCTAAAAATCCGACGGGCCCGCATCGACCATAACCTCCCGAAACTATTCATGAGAGTAGCGCCAGGCTACGGCCGCTGACTTTTCATAGTTATTCATAACCATATTAAAATCTCCTCCCACCATCCATCGCTATCTGGGATAATCTGCCATTATCAGTAATTTTCCTCCACGACTCATGTCGAGCGCAAAAGGCGAGTCTTGCGTAAAGAAAAGTTAACTAACACGAGAATTCATCGACGAGAAAATAAGTATGAATGAATTGGCCATCATCTGCAATAATTTCCGGAGAAATATGCTTTGACCAAAAAACCCAATTTTATTAGACGATTCCGGAAGCAAAGCGCTTAAATTTTTCCATCACGCGAAGCTCATTAGAAGAAATCATAGGCTCCAAAATAGCGAACATATCGACCTTATATGGATCCTTGTACGACAATTTGATACACGAGGGAGTAAGGATCATGACTCCACTGATATTCAGTTAGGATATTAAACATGTATAAGCAAGGAGCCCTCCACAAGACCTAGTTCGGGTTAATTACCTTCTTCCCTCGGAGTGATGATTTTGCTTCCTTGATGTCACACCCGATCCTTTAGGTTGTTCGATACGTAAGATCCTTTTTCCTTCTGGTAGGTTTTACTACCCATTCCTCTCGAGGCTCGGAGACGGTGATGGCGGGGTTCCCCGAAACGGGGAGGGACATCACCCCGAGCTTGCATGTCGAATTAAAGTGTCGGCCTCCCGACATCATCGAGTGGGATGTCACAGGAGCAAATCGAGCTACGACAACGGGTTGTTGCCCACGACACCCACACAAAGATATCTTAAAGGCACGAAACCCCATCGTTAACATCATTAACTGGTTGATCTCGAGTAAAGTTATCGAAATCAATGATGCACGGTACGGAAAGGGTTCATCATGATACCCTTGACACAAGTACTACCCTCGGCCCGACGGTGGGAGCCAGGCTTTCTTTGATGACGGGAGGGGTCGTATGAACGCCTCATCCCATGAGCCTTCTCCTCGAGGTCATGTTCGATGATATTCCGGGCACACGAACGGCCACGGCGGCCGGATCCAAATGAAGATTGATGTGGATGGAACCGGCTTTAGGTTTCTGCATGCTAACTCTCACGAGCTCGAGTGTAAGTGATAGCCGGTGAAAGCGACGCGTGCCCCGAGCATCTGATGAGGACGATTATAAGGGGTGTCGTTCGGGAATAGGCAACCGTACCGTATGAGCGGACCCGATCCGCATCTCATCGAGGATGTGGATTGAGTAATGTCCGTTCTACGAAACCTAGCGATGTTAATTGGGAACCATCTGTAAATCTTTGGTAGGAGGATCGGTATGGGGTTTCCCGAAAATCCACTGCCATTTAAAATAGAAATTGAGGCCAAAAGTGATGAACTTTCAAGCCCAGGGCAGACGTATCCGGACCGGAATGGTAGGGGATTCGGCTCGCGGGTCGAAATCGACGAACCATTTAAGCGGTTTCATAATTCGTTGTCGATCATTAAAATCCTGCGAGCAAAAGTGAGTATAATCTTCATCATCGAAAGTTGAATTAGGATATTAAACTGCCATCGTAACCACTACTTTCCATGTGCCAGTAACCATGCATCGAAATCCCTCCGAATTAGTTCCCCGGTTCGGGTGACCGTATAGAATTTTCTGCAGAGAAGTCGGCGAAACGAGCCAGCGAATAAATCATCCTCGGCACATCCGAAATGATAAAATATTTAAAACAAAAAAATAATATTAAATAAATTAGTATAATATATTACTAATAAATATAATTTAATTATAAAATATTTAATAGTTAAATTAATTATAAATAAATAAATTTATATTTGTATATTATATTTATTTAATATTATTTTTTTATTTTTAATATTTTATATGTTGGCTATATATAAATTTATTTAATATTATTTTTTAATTTTAAATATTTTAAGTATAGTATATTATTTATAAATATAATTTAATTATAAAATTATTTAATATATATATATATATATATTAAATGTTTATAGTATAGTTTATTATTTATAAATATAATTTAATTATCGAAATATTTAATAGTTTAGTAAATTATAAATAAAAATATATATAGATATATAAATATAAAAGTTTATATATATATATATATATATATATATATATATATATATATATATATATATATATATATATATATATATTTAATATTATTCTTTCATTTTAAATATTTTAAGTATAGGATATTATTTATAAATATAATTTAATTATAAAAATTTTAAATAGTTAAATAAATTATAAATAATAGTTATTTATATTTATTTATATATATAAATTTCTTTTATATTATTTTTTAATTTTAAATATTTTAAGAATAGTATATTATTTATAAATATAATTTATTATAAAAATATTTATTTGTTAAATAAATTATAAATAAATAAATATATATATAAAATAATTTTTATTTTAAATGTTTTAAGTATAGTTTATTATTTATAAATATAATTTAATTATAAAAATACTTAATAGTTAAGTAAATTGTAAATAAAAATATATATAGGTATATATAAATATATAAATATATAAATATATATATATGTATATATATATATATATATATATATATGTATATATATATATATATATGTATATATATATATATATATATATATATATATATATATATATATATATATATATATATATATATATATATATACGTATATATGTATATATATATATATACAAATTTATTTAATATTATTCTTTTATTTTTAATATATTAAGTATAGTATATTATTTATAAATATAATTTAATTATAAAAATATTTAATAATTAAATAAATTATAAATAAATAAATATATATCTGTATATATAAATATATATATTAATATATATATATATATATATATATATATATATATATATATATATATAAATTTATTTAATTTTAATTTTTTTGTTTTAAATATTTTAAGAATAGTATATTATTTAAAAATATAATTTAATCATAAAATATTTAATAATTAAAGAAATTGTAAATAAAAATATAAATAGGTTTATATTACCAAATATATATATAAATATATAAAGAGAGGTACATAAAAAAATTTAATAGTATATATATATAAAATTTAATAGGTATATATAAAAAATATATATAGAGAGGTACAAAAATAAATTTTTATATATATAAAAAAATCTTTAATATTATTTTTATTTTAAATATTTTAAGTATAGTATATTATTTATAATTATAAATTAATTATTATAATATTTTAATAATTAAAAAAATTATAAGCAAAAAAATATATATAGAGGGACAAAAATATATAATTATATATATAAAAAAATTTATTTCGCATTATTTTTATTTTAAATATTTTAAATAATATATTTGTTAAAAATATAATTTAAATTATAAAATTAATAATAGTTATAAAAATGGTAAATAAATAAATATATATATATAAATAAAATTATAGAGGTACATATATATATATATATTTATACAAAATATTATTTTTTATTTAAAATTTTTAAAGTATAGTATATTATTTATAAATATAATTTATTTATAAATATATAAAAATTAAATAAATTATAAATATATATATATATGTATATATATATATATATATATATATATATATATATATATGTATATATAAATATATATATATGGATATATATATTTATTTAATATTATTTTTTTATTTTAAATATTTTAAGTATAGTACATTATTTAAAAATATAATTTAATCATAAAATTATTTAATAGTTAAATAAATTATAAATTAATATATTTATATCTGTATATATATATATATATATATATATATATATATATATATATAATATTATTTTTATTTTAAATATTTTAAGTATAGTATATGACAATTTTTATAAATATAATTTATTTATAAAAATATTTAATTATTAAGAAATTTATAAATAAAAAATATATATGAGGTACATAAATATATATATTTATATATATAAAAAAATTTATTTAGCATTATTTTTTATTTTAAATATTTTAAGTATAATATATTATTAATAAATATAATTTAATTGTAAAATTATTTAATAGTTAAAAAATGATAAATATATACATATATATATATATATATATATATATATATATTTAATTTAATTATATATATATATAGATTTATTATTTAATAGTATTTTTTTATTTAATATATATATATATATATATATATATATATATATATATATATATATATATATATATATATATATATATATATATATATGTATATTTAAATATATATATATAGATATATATGTTTATTTAATATTATTTTTTATTTTAAATATTTAAAGTATATTTTATTATTTAAAAATATAATTTAATTATAAAAATATTTAATAGTTAAATAAATTATAAATAAATAAATTTATATATGTATATATAACTATATATATATATATATATATATATATATATATATATATATATATAAATAATAATAATTTTTATTTTAAATATTTTATATATAACATATTATTTATAAATACAATTTAATTATAAAAATATTTAATAATTAAAGTAATAAATAAAAATATATATAGGTATATAAAAATATATATTTATATATCTATATATATATATATATAAATTTATTTAATATTATTTTTTTTATTTTAAATTTTTTAAGTATAGTATATTATTTTTAAATATAATTTAATTATAAAAATATTTAATAGTTATAGTATAAATATATTTATATATATATAAATATATATATATATATATATATATATATTTTTATATTTATATATATATATATATATATATATATTTATATTTATATATATATTAAAGAGAAAGAAGCTACTCGTGGCTCCTTTCGTGTTGAAATAGGAAAAACGGTACAAAAAAGAGAGGAGGGAAGGACGATTCTAGCTATAGCTAAAGAAAACAACACGGTATCGCACCCATAAGCATTTCCTCCTTCCAAACAACAACTGCGACGCAATGAAAAAACACACAACAACCAATGGCCTAACCAAACATAGCAAAGACGAACGCATAATAAACACATATTAGGCAAGGAAACATAACGAGAATAGCCGAGAACTTCGTTGTCGCAAGGTAGACGAATTGTTAGCAAAGGAACGAAGATAATGGACAAAAAAATGTCTTGTAAATGTGATGCGCGGAAAAGAAGTCGCGTAGAAGCTGAGACTTCAAAAGAAAGCAGACAGAAATAGCCACGGAGACGGCTCGGGGAGCTAAATCGCAGCAAAATTAAGTCAGAACAAATATATGTAAGTGCGGAATCATTCTAGAAGTGTTTAAATTAATTAAAATATAAGCTCTTAATGAAAAGCAAGAACAATAAGTAAGGCTCGTGACCGACAATATAGCCTCCCGGAGAGGTGAACTAGTAAACTTGACCTCAGAAACAAACCAAGTTTAAAAGACGGTTCTAACAAAAGAAGTTAAAAGCTAAAAATACATGTGTGCGTGTGTACATATATATATAAAGGAAACAAGAAGAGGCATTATATATATATAAGGGAGGAAAAGAAGTGGCACAGGAAGCCACTAAACCAACGGCAGAGAGGGGAAAGTGGAAGTGTTAAAATACCACTTGGAACCTTCCTCCGGCAATAATTAGCTACACCATATAACTTGGATCTCGAATACATAGGTATATATATAAATATAGAACTATATACATATATATAAGAATATGTACGTATATAAATAAATGTTTATGACTATATATATATTTAATAAAAAATGTGAGCTCGATTTTATTGCTGCATAAAAAGAAAGTACAAAACGGGAAGATGGTCGACACACGCACCATACATAAATCACAAAAAGAAACAATTGGGTCCTTCTTCCAAAAAAAGAGAATATATATGTATATATATATATATATATATATATATATATATAATTATAGGAATATGTAAAAATATATAAGAAAACAAACCGGTAAAAGGCGGATGGTAAACGGAACAGGCGAGGCATGAAGGAACGAAGCCGGATATATAAAGATTGTTATACACACACACACATGTGTATATATATATATATATATATATATATATATATATATATATATATATATATATATATATATATATATATATATATATATATATATTTCTGTGATTATATCTATATGTCTCTGTATATAAAGCTTTGTTACATACACATATATATAAATATTTATTCTTAGACTTATATATATATATTTATATATATATGTGTGTAAATAAAAGAAGAATCCAACGAAAGAGATGGCAAGCACAATAAATTACGAAAGTCTTTGGGCGAATGAAAGGGGCATTGGTATTATCCCCGTTAATTAAAATTTTTAAGGTAAGGGGCGGGGAGCTTACACTTACAATTTGGTTACTCGACAAACCATGCATAGCAACCGGTTGCGGATCTATCACCTTCCCGATAAATGAACTGATTTGACAATGTGGAAGTGAGCGATAATATATATATTTATAAATATATATATATATATATATATATATATATATATATATATATATATATATATATTTATATATATATATGTATATAAATTTATTTAATATTATTTTTTAATTTTAAATATTTTAAGTATAAGAATATTATTTATAAATATAATTTAATTATAAAAATATTTAATTGTTAAATAAATTATAAATAAATATATATAAAATTATTTTTTATTTTAAATGTTTTAAGTATAGTTTATTATTTATAAATACAATTTCATTATAAAAATATTTAATAGTTAAGTAAATTATAAAAATATATATATAGGTATATATAAATATATAAATTTATATATATATATATATATATATATATATATATATATATATATTTATTGTTTATTTAATATTATTCTTTATTTAAAAATTTAAGTATAGGATATTATTTATAAATAAAATTTAATTATAAAATTTTTAATAATTAAATAAATTATAAATCATTAAATATATATGTGTATATATATATATATATATATATAATTTTATATAAAATTATTTTTTGCTTTTAAATTTTTAAGTATAGTATATTATTTATAAATATAATTTAAATATAAAAATATTTAATAGGTGAATAAATTATAAATAAATAAATAAACATATGTATATATAAATATAAATATATATTTATATATTTATATATACATATATATTTATATATAAAATTTTAATAATATTATTTTTAATTTAACTATTTTAAGTATAGTATATTAGTTTTAAATATAATTCAATTATAAAAATATTTATTAGTTAACAAAATTACAAATAATTATTTTTATATATATATATATATATATATATATATATATATATATATATATATATATATATATATATATATATATATAAATTTACTTAATATTATTTTTAAATTTTAAAATTTTTAAGTATAGTATATTATTTATAAATATAATTTAATCAAAAAAAATTAATTAAATAAATTGTAAAAATAAAAATATATATAGGTATATATTAATATATATATATATATATATATATATATATATATATATATATATATATATATATATATATATATATATATATATTAATATATACATATATATTTTTATTTTACAATTTATTTATTATTAATTTTTTTGATTAAATTATATTTATAAATATATACTATACTTAAAATTTTTAAAATTTAAAAATATATTAAGTAAATTTATATATATATATATATATATATATATATATATATATATATATATATATATATATATATATATATATATATAAAAATAATTATTTGTAATTTTGTTAACTAATAAACTTTTATAATTAAATTATATTTAAAACTATTATACTATACTTAAGAAAGTTAGAGTAAAAAATAATATTATTAAAATTTATATATAAATATATATGTATATATAAATATATAAATATATATTTATATTTATATATGCATATATTTATTTATTTATTTATAGGTATTACGTAAATATTTTTATATTTAAATATATTTATAAATAATATCTTATACTTAAAATTTAGCAAATATTTTATATAAATTATATATATATATATATATATATACACATATATATTTAATGATTTAGGAACTATTTAATTATTAAAATTTTATAATTAAATTTTATTTATAAATAATATCTATACTTAAATTTTTAAAATAAAAGAATAATATTAAATAAATAAATAAATATATATATATATATATATATATATATATATATATATATATAAATTTATATATTTATATATACATATATATATTTTTTTATAATTTACTTAACACTATTAAATATTTTTATAATGAAATTTGTATTTGCATATTAAACTATACCCAAAACATTTAAAATAAAAAGACGGCACATATATATTTTATTTATAATTTATTTAACGATTAAATATTTTTATAATTAAATTATATTTTATAAATAATATTCTATACTTAAAATATTTAAAATTATAATATTAAATAAATTGCTATACATATATATATATAAATATATATATATATATATATATATATATATATATATATATATATATATATATATATATTTATAAATATATATATTGCGCTCACTTCACGTACTTTGCACCGATTTACCCCATCGGAAGTGATAGATCACTTAATATATGCATGGTGTTAGTATGTGACTCCGCTACCCACCTTAAAGAGCCCACAGTGAGTGCTGTGCCTCGACCATACATGCCATTTATTGTGCCTAGGACGTTCACCTTTTTTTATATATATAAATATATATATATAAGTCTAAATAAATATTTATATATATGTATGTAACAAAGCTTTATATAGAGAGACATATAGATATAATCCTTGAAATATATATATATATATATATATATATATATATATATATATATATATATATATATATATATATATATATATATATATATATATATACACATGTGTGTGTGTATATTATCTTTATATATGCAGTTTTATTCCTTCATGGATTTTCTCTTGCCTTTTCTTATATATTTTTACATATTCCTATAATTATATATATATATATATATATATATATATATATACATATATTCTCTTTTTTTATTTAATTCGTTTCTTTATGTAAGTGCGTGTTAGTGTCGATTTTACTTCTTTTATGGGCTTGATAAAATTGAGCCTTTGTGCTTTCTTATTAGATATATATATAGTCGTAGACTATTTATATACGAACATATTCTTATATATATAGATATAGTTCTATATTTATATGCCTATGTATCAGTAACAATTATGGCCGGAGGAGGATTCCAGTGTGTTTTAACATCCCCCACCACGTTGGTACAGGTGACTCGAACACTCCTTATATATAATGCCTCTTCTTGTTTCCTTTTATATATGTATAGACACGCGCACTGTATGTATTTTTAGCAACTCTTTTTGTTCGTGAAAACGTTTTGCCCAATTCAATTTAGTTCACCTTACGAGAACTGCCTGTGTTCTTGTTTTTCATTAAACTATATTTCAGTTAATTTAAACACTTCTCGTAGCATACTACATTTGTTCGGCAATTTTCTTGCGGTACTCCACAGTATCTCCCGTAGTACCATTGTTTTCTTTTTGGGTGCAGCACTGCGAACTTCTTTCCGCGCATCTGATACATTTTTTGGCCCCATTATCTTCGTTCACTTTGCTAACGGTCGTCACACATAGGCAACCGAGATTCTGCATTTGTCTATTACATGTTTCCTGACTGTATGTGTTGTTTATATACATTCTTTCTTCATGTTTGTTGTGTGTTTTCATTGCGTCGAGTTATTGTTGGAAAGGAGGATTATGAGTGCGAATGCTGTGTTGTTTTCTTTAGGTATAGTTAGGAATCGTCCTTCACCCTCTTTTTGTGCTGATTTTTCCTGACCCATTCATCAAGGAAGCATGGTCTTCTTTCTTTAATATATATATAAATATAAATATATATATATATATATATATATATAAATATATATAAATATATATATATATATATATATATATATATTTATATATATATATTTATTTATAATTTTGTTAACTATTAAAATATTTTATAATTAAATTATATTTAAAATAATATCTTATACTTAAAAATTTAAAATAAAAAAATAATATTAAATAGGTATATATATATATATAGATATATAAATATATATTTTTATATACTATATATATATTTTTATTTATTATTTTTAATTATTAAATATTTTATAATTAAATTGTATTTATAAATAATATGTTATATATAAAATATTTAAAATAAAAAAATTATGCATGTACATATATATATATATATATATATATATATATATATATATATATATATATATATAGTTATATATACGAATATAAATTTATTTATTTATAATTTATTTAACTATTAAATGTTTTATAATTAAATTATATTTTTAAATAATAAAATACTTTAAATATTTAAAATAAAAAAATAATATTAAATAAACATATATCTATATATATATATTTAAATATACATATATATATATATATATATATATATATATATATATATATATATATATATATATATATATATATATATATATATATTAAATAAAAAAATGCGAGTAAATAAATAAATCTATATATATATATAATTAAATTAAATATATATATATATATATATATATATATATATATGTATATATTTATCATTTTTTAACTATTAAATAATTTACAATTAAATTATATTTATTAATAATATATTATGCTTACAAAATAAAATAATGCTAAATAAATTTTTTTATATATATATAAATATATATATATTTATGTACATACATGTATATTTTTTGTTATTTCTTAATAATTAAATATTTTTATAAATAAATTATATTTATAAATAATATACTATACTTAAAATATTTGATAAAATAATATTATATATATATATATATATATATATATATATATATATATATATATATATAAATATATTAATTTATAATTTATTTAACTATTAAATAATTTTATGATTAAATTATATTTTTAAATAATATACTATACTTAAAATATTTAAAATAAAAAAATAATATTAAATAAATATATATATCCATATATATATATTTATATATATATATATATATATATATATATATATATATATATATATATATATATATATATATATATATTTATAATTTATTTAATTTTTATATATTTTTATAAATAAATTATATTTATAAATAATATACTATACTTTAAAAATTTTAAATAAAAAAATAATATTGTATAAATATATATATATATATGTACCTCTATAATTTTATTTATATATATATATATTTATTTATTTACCATTTTTATAGCTATTATTAATTTTATAATTAAATTATATTTTTGAATAATATATTATATTTAAAATATTTAAAATAAAAAATAATGCGAAATAAATTTTTTTATATATATAATTATATATTTTTGTCCTACATATATATTTTTTGTTTATAATTTTTTAATTATTAAATATTATAATAATTAATTTATAATTATAAATAATATACTATACTTAAATATTTAAAATAAGAAATAATATTAAGATTTTTTTTATATATATAAAAAATTTATTTTTGTACCTCTCTATATATATTTTTTATATATACTTTATTAAATTTTATATATATATACTATTAGAATTTTTTTATGTACCTCTCTTTATATATTTATATATATTTGGTAATATAAACCTATTTATATTTTATTTACAATTTCTTTAATTATTAAATATTTTATGATTAAATTATATTTTTTTAAATAATATACTATTCTTAAAATATTTAAAACAAAAAAATTAAATTAAATAAATTTATATATATATATATATATATATATATATATATATATATATATATATATATATTAATATATATATTTATATATACAGATATATATTTATTTATTTATAATTTATTTAATTATTAAATATTTTTATAATTAAATTATATTTATAAATAATATACTATACTTAATATATTAAAAAATAAAATAATATTAAATAAATATGTATATATATATATACATATATATGTATATATATATACATATATATATATATATATATATATATATATATATATATATATATATATATATATATATATATATACATATATATATATATATACATATATATATATATATATATATATATACATATATATATATTTATATATTTATATGTTTATATATACCTATATATATTTTTATTTATTTTACTTTAACTATTAAGTATTTTATAATTAAATTATATTTATAAATAATAAACTATACTTAAAACATTTAAAGTAAAATTATTTTATATATATATTTATTTATTTATAATTTATTTAACAAATAAATATTTTTATAAATAAATTATATTTATAAATAATATACTATTCTTAAAATATTTAAAATTAAAATAATATAAAAAGAAAATTTATATATATAAATAAATATAAATAATATTTATAATTTATTTTGTATTTAAAATTTTATAATTAAATTATATTTATAAATAATATCTATAAATATTTAAAATGAAGAATAATATTAAATATATATATATATATATATATATATATATATATATATATATATATATATATATATATATATATATATATATAAACTTTTATATTTATATATATCCATATATATTTTTATTTATAATTTACTAAACTATTAAATATTTTGATAATTAAATTATATTTATAAATAATAAACTTATATATAAACATTTAATATATATATATATATATATTAAAATAATTTTATAATTAAATTATGTTATAAATAATATCTTATACTTAAAATATTTAAAAATTAAAAAATAATATTAAATAAATTTATATATAAATAAATATATAAAATATTAAAAAAATAAAAATAATATTAAATAAATATAATATACGAATATAAATTTATTTATTATAATTAATTTAACATTAAATATTTTATAATTAAGTAATATATTATCTTAATTTATTTGTATTATTTTTTTGTTTAAATATTTTATCATTTCGAATGTTGTAGATGTTATTCGCGGTTCGTTCGTGACTTTGTGGGAAAATTCCGCATATGGTCGCCGGGTGGGTAGTCGGAGGGATTTCGAAGACTATGAGTTGGGTGGGTACGTGGAAGTAGGTGCTTAGGTGAGCAGGCTTATCTGTCGGCTGCGATGATGAAGATTATGCTCGAACTTTGCTCGCGAGGCTGTGATTGACGGTCGAATTGTAAGCTGCTTAAATGGTTCGTTGTTTCGACCGCCGAAAATCCCCACCCACGACCTCTGCGACTGGATTCATCTTAAGCCTCGATTTATTTTTAAATGGCCGGGCGGAAACCTCTAGGTGATCATACCTGCTTGGGTGGTTCCGACGATTGGGCGTAGGCGGGGACATACCGATCGTCACGATGAATGTGGATTGGTGCTTCCGTATGGTATTGGGTTAGCTTGACTAGCGAGCGACACCCCCGCCCTCTTGCTCGACCAGTAAGGATGTTTGGAGCGCGGTCTTTGCTGATCTTATCACCCGCCACGAGCTTCGAAATTAGCGCAGAAGTGAACATTTCCGTCAGCATCGATCTTCATTTGGACGGCGGCGGAGCACACCCATTGCTGAGATATCATTGGTGTGACCTTGAGGAGAGACGGTGAGATGAGAGTGTTCATATCATTGAGTAGGTTGGCGGTGGCGGAGAATGGAGCAATGATGAACTACTACACATTTTGTATCATTGATTTTGATAACTAACAATGACAGTTATGATGTTAGCGATGGGGCCTGTGCCTTAGTACCCCGGGGTAGTGTTGTGGGGCGGTACAACGTTAATGTAGTTTAGAACAAATACTAGGCCCATCCCTTGTCGGAGGAGCGGTTCCACTTTGAAACCGACATCAATTTGGAGTGATGGCCCCTCTGTTTTGGAGACACCGGTCCAACGGCTCGAAGAATCACGTCTAGAAGAAAGGATCTTGCCAATTGGCCGCAGGGGATTGGAATTTAAAACGTTGAAAAATCACTTTCCGAGGAAAGAGACAGACTAGCCGAACTAGGAGCTCTATACATGTTTGTATCTAATACGGAATGTCGAGGGATTCGCAGTCCGCCCTTGTTAGATTGAGAGCGAAGGATTAAAACAAGATGATATGATTTATTTTAGGCACATGATTTCTTGCAATGGCGGCGTGATAGATTTTCTTAGCTGCATTGCGTAAAATTTGGTTTTTTTGGTGGCATATTTCTACCGGAATTATTGTGGATGATGGCGGTCATTCGCCCTTTATTTTGTTGATAGTGCCGAGGTAGTGCTTTCTTTATGCCCCAACGCCTTTGAAAAACCGTGCCTTGTGGAGAAAATTGTTAATGAAACAGTATATCCCAGATAAATGGATGGTGAGAGAAGGCCTAATAATTATGAATATATGAAAAGATTAGGCAACATATACAATACTCATGAATAGGGAATGCGCTTTAACAAATTTAAGTTTCTTGGATCAATTTTGGAAAGAGGTAAGTTTGAAGTAATACAGATAAATATTTTCTTAACTCAACGTCTCTTTCTTATGAGTTTCTTTAGTTGAAGCATCATAAACCATTGCTTCTTTTAATCATTTTAAGAAACACTATAATGGCATATTTAAATATGCAGTCACAAACATCAACATTTCACAATTAAAGACAAATGGAAAGGTGACAAGGAGTTTCATCTGTGAAATTTTCAGAAAGTGGCTTTACTGAACTGGGAAGTAAGAATATTGACAATGTACGCAAAGATACACCTTCTTCAACAGTAGTGATATGCAAATATTTCACCTTTATGACCAACATCGAACCGCATTAAACAGGCGAGTAAAATCCAACAACGTATTAAACACGAAGATATGCGGTGTGACATTTACACGGCTTCGAGGATACGAAGTCCATCGGCCTTTCTGCTGTTAAATGACTAATAATATACGAAGAATCTTATTGCTGCAGTTACAACGATGAGAACATAATAACAAAAAGATATCAACTAATAGCAGGCCGAACGTTTGCATTTACATTAAATGTTAGACATTATAAGAAGATATGATAAATACCTGGCCTGAGATAGAAGCTTGACTCTATAGCTACTATCCCCAATTCTGCACAAATATTTAAGCCACTTCCGTCTACATTTTTACTACTTCGGTAATCTCCGATATTAACCAACAAAATTATGGTGAAAGCGCATTGAGCCCTTTTCAATCATTTCTTCTAACTGTCGGCCTTTAAATCAGTAGGAATTATCACGGATAATGTATGTTAGCACAGAATTTCCACTCTGCGATATTGATAGAACGTTAATTAATATGTCTCACAAACAGATATTCGTAAAAAACATTCCGTTAGTTGGCATTTTGCAATTGAAGTTTGCGGGGTTACCCCACGTTGCATTTTCCAGCAGTGCCAGTTGGCCGTGCGTCACTATAGCATTGCTAAATTCAATGGTAATTCTATGAGCGCTGTACCGCCCCGCCGGCGTCTTGCTGCCCGCTCGTGGCGTTTGACTGTTCTCCGGATGCCCCGGGGGCCCCTATGGCCGTGACCCATCGTTCTAACTCTACTCGTGGTGTGCCGCATTATGGCGGCCGATGTCACCAAAAAACAGAAAGTATCGAAAGTTATCACTTGCCAAATTCGAGTCCTCTCGAACCTTGTTTAGTGTAGCTGTCATTCAGTCAGCTGCACAGTAGGTGGCGATCGGCAGCGGAAACAGGCGGCCACCTTATGCCGTGCTTCTGTGCTCTTCTTGGGAGATCGGCACTCTTAGGGGAGAATGGCGAGCTTTCCAGTCTTTATTGAGAAAAAATAGGATTAATGATTGGAGGAGGCTAACTCTTTTGTGGCCGCAGCCCTTGATTTGAAGTATCATCGTGAGCATCCTCAATATAAGTTAGAAATTACTTGAAATTAGAAAAGCGAAACCTGCTAAATGTCTCGATAAATTTTATGGGTCCGTCTTTGGAGAGAGACATTGTTGGAAAATATGTAAAGAACACAGCCCAGTGAAATTGAACTAGGTTATAAACAATATCTATACTTAATATATTTATTTATTTATCATTTTTTAAGCGGTAAATAATTTTATATTTAAATTATATTTATTAATAATATATTATACTTAAAATATTTAAAATAAAAAAAATAATATTAAATAAATTTTTATATATAAATATATATTTATGTACCTTTATATATATATTTTTATTTATAATTTTAATAATTATTAAATATTTTATAATTAGGTTATATTTATAAATAATATCTTATACTTAAAATATTTAAGGCATATTAAATAAATTTTTATATATAAATATATATTTTGTATATATATATATATATTTTTATTTATAAGTTTTGCTAATTATTAAATATTTTTATAAAATAAATTATTTATAAATAATATCTTATCTTAAAAATATTTAAAATAAAAAATAAATATTTATATATTTATATATACGAATATATAAATTTATTTGTTTTATAATTTATTTAACTATTAAATATTTTGATTAAATTATATTTTTAAATAATATACTATATAAAATATACAATATAAAAAATAATATTAAATAAATAAATATATATATAAATAAATTAAATATATATATATATATATATATATATATATATATATATATATTTAATTATACTTTTTAACTATTAAATATTTTTATAATTTAATTATATTTATAAATATATTTTTATAATTAAATTATCTTTATAAATAATATACTATACTTAAAATGTTTAAAATAAAAAAATTATATTATATATATATATATATATATATCTTAATATATACTATATATATATTTATTTATAATTTATTTAATTATTAAATATTTTTATAATAAAATTATATTTATAAATAATATAATATACTTAAAATATATAAAATTAAAAGTATATATATATTTGTTTATTTATTTATCTATTTATATTTATATAATCGTTTATTTATTTATTTATTTATTTATTTATAAGATATATATATATATGTTTATTTATTTAATTATTTATAATTTTTTTAACTATTAAATATTTTTATATTTAAATTATATTTATTAATAATATATTATAATTTAAATATTTAAAATAAAAAAATAATATTATATAAAAAGGAGTGCCAAGCTTCATTTACAAGAATCGTCACAACCTTTCCCAAATCTTGCTTCTCCTCCGAGGTGAAAGGTGTGCCCTTAAAACCGAGATCGAAACAAGCACTGCGGTCTGGATATTGTCACTAAAAAAGTTCATAGTCTTAGGGGTGGGGACACCCCGATTTCTCGGCGAAGTGGCGATGCGATTGAAATCTCCCCCACGACCCAAAGGAGATCGATAGAGCTGGCGATAAGGTGTAAGTGATCCCGAGAGGCGATTCTATCTTGTTTTCTAAATCCTGCATAAATAAAAGTAGCACGGATTTTGTGTCCAAGCAAAGTGTAATGAGAGGTGAGTAAATTGGTGGTGATCAATGAGAATAGACCAATTGACCTCGGCTCTGCATAGGATCTAGATTTTATTACTGGTGTTAGCATAGAAAGTAAAACCAGGGAAATTTTTGAGGATTTTAGCCGAGTTTATATAAACCATAGGTTCCAAAAGCACAATACACCAAGGGGTGTGTTTCTTATTAAGATTTTTGAGTCTTGTTAGAGAGTGTGGACAAGCCATCCCTCTAATGTTCCAGCAAAGGAGGTTTATCATTTGAGATTGGACGAGGGGGAGGGGAAAGTGATTTATGGGAGCTAGATCTAGTTATCCCTCTAGTGAGGGGAGGGGGTGGGCTTGAAATTGGAAGTTTCAGCAAGTTTCTGGAGTTCAGATCTATTTTTCTTCTTCTTCTTCTTAGAGGAGTAAATTTCCCATTCCTCCACCATAGAACCAGAAACAGCTCTCAGTTTGGAGGGGGAAGGGGGAAGAAAGTTCAGAGGGGGAGAGGTAGACAAAATGACAGGTGGGGTGGGGTTTTGGATAGATAAAATTAAAGTGGTTTGGGGTGGGGGATTGTGATTAAGATAAGTAGGAATATGCACTTGAGTGGGAGGAGGTCCCACTTCAGGTGGAGA